>LZPO01034971.1:214584-243694 GCA_001675575.1 Neotoma lepida
CCAAATTTAACTGCAGAGTTCTTGATTGGGCAAGGTGGAGTGTGATGAAATGTTGTATGCGGATCTACCGAAAGCAGGGCATACGAAATGAAGGAGCATCCTTGTCTTAGTCTGTTTCATGCTGCAATTCCAGACTGTAACAGACAGGGTAATTTATGATGTNAGGAAATTAATGGTTTATAATTCTGGAGACTGGGAAGNGCATGGCAGTAGCTCAGATCTGTTGGTAGACAGCTTTTTGCTGGGTTGATTCAGGGTGGAAGNGCAAAGNAAAGAGGGTGAGAAGAGAACCCACCAAAAAAAACNGTAGAGAGAAAAGGTGTCGTCTTACGTTCATTTATTTGTGTTTCATGTGTGTGCATCTCTTTGCGAGTATGTATTTGCGCCACATGTGTGCCTGATGACTGTAGAGGGCAGAAGAGGCATCAGATTCTCTGAATTGGAGGTNTAGATGATTGTGAGCTCCCACAGTTCCCAGTGGGTGCTGGCAGTTGAACTCTGCTCTGCTAGCACCAGCAAGTGCCTTAACTGCTAAGCCACCACTCCAGCCCCAGTCACCTGTTTATAAAACTGCTTCTATACAGACTAACTGGCCACTAGGACAGGGTGTTAGTCCATTCAGTCCAGTGATATGCCTGTGACCCAATCACCTGCCAGTGGTCCCCTGCCAGCCCCTTTGCATTGGACCCCCGCTTCCAGCACGTTAACTCTGTGGTACATGTTCAAGTTGCAGCAAGGGATAATGTCCAAAGGAGGGAGGACTGTTCAGAAACCGGGTGGATTCTGATCTGGAAGAGGGAGCGAGTCAAATGTAGGGAAACTAGTGGGTAGGTGGACATCCATTGAAATGGCTGCAATTAGAATAGGGCTTTCAAGGGCTGGGGATGAGCTCAAAGCCCTGGCTCAGTCGCCAGCACTGACTGCATAAACCCTGGAATCCCAGCATTCAGGAGGGGTGGAGGACAGAGGACCAGAAGTTAATTTTTGGCTACGGAGTGAATTCCATGCCAGCCTAGGCCTCAGAAGAACTGGTATTGTAGCTCAGTTTATACCTGAGTCTCTNTACTTGATTGACATTCTGTACAACTGTGTAGAGTATGGAAGTCAACTACAAATTTCTAGTTTTGCTTTCCTTTAGTTTTATACTGCAAAGTGAAATTTTTATTTTGGTAGGCAATTAATAACTGAAGTTTTTGGTTCACTTTGATTGAATTGTAAATAGACTGCCATTTCACTTTTCCTAAGCATGGAAAAGCTGGCACACAGCTGTTCAATATGTAGCTATTTAGTCATGAACATGCCTTTTCTGTTCTCAGTCACTGTGTGAAGGTGCCAGGCCACATCATGAAGGGAGGAAGGCAGTGTTTGAGTTTGAGTGGTTTGAAAGGTTGAAGTAGTGCTTCAAGTGCTCTCTGAGGAGCAGGCTTGTGGGTGTGTGGGTGTGGGTGTGTGGGGTGTGTGGATGGGGACGTGGGAGACAGGAATGTTTAGTGTTGGGGCATCGCTTTGGCTGCCTGCCCCTGAGTTAGAACTGTTAGGACTCACCCCACCCCCACCCCTTTGTTTTCTGAACACACTGTTGTAGAGGCTACATAATCCATCCGTTACTCAGTACAGTGTCTGAATGTCTGGCAACGTGTGATAACACATAATTCTTTTCGGTCCCAATATTTTACCAGAAGACCAACAGGAAAAGATGTGTTTACAGTGAGGTGGATTTTCTACTTTTTTTTCTTTCCCCTGTCACAACATCATCAATTTCATGACCTGATTATCTATGGAGATACCTTTGCAGGAAGTGGCAGAGGTCTGTGCCTTCCCGTCCTGCTCATGTTCTCTGCCTTTGGGTTTCATTTGAAATAAAAGTGTATAAGTTCTGGTGGACAAACTCCACAGTTCCACTGTCTTATATCTCCACNTCTGTGGTTATGATAGCCTCGTTTCCATGTGGAATTCATAATACGTGTTGGGGAAGGAGCACTAATGGGNTGTGGAGAGATGGCTCAGTAGGAGCAACCTCTGCTGCTCTTGTAGAGGATTCCAGCCCAGTTCACTGTACCCACATCAATAGACTCAAAACTACCTGTACCTCAGCTCCAAGGAACTCTGTGCCTACTCTGGCCTCAGAAGAGTCTGCACACACATGGCATATAGCCACACATGCATTCACATAAAATAAAATAAAGGGGAAAGAAAAATAGTGATTACTAGAGCATCTGGTAGAAGCTGTATCTTAGTATATGCAGATACTCTATTCTCCATAAGTTAAATATTTTGTGAATGGGAAATGCATCTTGCTCACGACTTCTAGCTTGGTCATACACCATAGAGTGTCACCCCCCCACACACACACCCTGTTACCCAGATGTGTATAAGAGACAGATATTTTGTGAATGGGAAATGCATCTTGCTCACGACTTCTAGCTTGGTCATACACCATAGAGTGTCACCCCCCCACACACACACCCTGTTACCCCCCCACACACACACACACTCTGGGTGATCACCCAGGCAACTGTGAAATGTGTTTTACTCAGTGTCTTACTAGCCTGGAAGAAGCTTACAATACACAATTTCTAGTATTAATACTACTGAACACATACCATTTTTGTATAATTGTGAAACTGATGAATCAATTGTAGGTCAGGGTTGTCTAAGCATCTGTAGAGATACATGTGCTTCACATATACCTATAGTTGACTTTTAAAGTTTGTAGTTANCTTGGAATTATTAGATATGTAGGGAGGTACAGAGGTTATGCAGAGGCCAGGTACCCATTGGGCTGTCTCCTGGTCATTCCATATTACCTGCTTACAGCATGACTTTGAGACTTCTGTGTGTATAGAATCCTGTGGTATTCGAGTGGCCTTTTCCACACAGCACAGTCTCTTGCCTCTGTCTGTACGCTGGCTGTAGTAGTCTTTGGGCTAGCTTCATTGGGGGGTTGTGTTCAGTATACTGGGTAGCCCTCACTTTTTCACTTTCACTTTTTGACTGTGTCTGTTTCAGGGCTTCTATGAAGTCAGTTCTTCACTCTCTTTGGGGTAAGTGTTCATGGCTACAATTGCTGTGCCAACGGNCAAATGTGTGAACATTTTTAAAAGAAATTGCAAAATTCTTATGCAAAGATGGTTTTCTATACACACTACTAGTCCAGTCATGCTGGTGACCCACCTTCTCTGCAGCTTGTCCCCAGCTTTAGCCAACAGGTTCTCCTTCCATTTTGTTCATTCTGAGAGGTATGCCATGATGTTTCCAGGTGGCCCCCCTTTGTGTTTCCCCAGGGGACAGGTTTAGCACTCTATTACTTTCTCCCCTGTGGACCTTGCTCACTTTCTTAGTCGCTCCTGCTCCACCCCCAATCCCCCTTTTTTGAGGCAGAGTTTAGCCTTGAACTTGCTGTGAAACTGGGGATAACCTCAGCTCTCAGGTGTTGGGATTACACCTCCCTTGTTTAGCTCACTCTCCACCCACTGTTGGGCTTGGAGAATTGTATGCAGACCCCTGTCAGGTACATGGCTTGCAATTTTTTTTTTTCTCATATGAGAGCTTCCTACTTCATTTGCACCAACAGCTTTCCCAGAGCAAGTCCACATTTGTGATGAAATCCTGTTCCTTTTTGATTTTCCTTCCTGTGTGAGATGTGAGGCTGAGGTGACATTTCCCTTCNTGGCTTTAANCCTTGGATATGTAGTAGGTCCCGGCACCATTGGTGGAGAAGTGTTGCCTCGCTCCAGTGAATGGCTTTTGTGCCATTGTGAAAACCAGTACAATCAAGTAGCCGTACTGTGTGGCTCTTTGTGGGGTTTCTGCTCTGTTCCTTTNGCCTGTGTGCTCACACCACACAGTCTGCATTATCTTAGCTAGGGAACAGCTCAGAGTAATTTTCCTCCTTCCTTCTCTTTGATGGTGTCTCTTTTGAAGACTTGATTCTCTAACCCCACCTCCTTCTGTTTTATTTTTACCTGAGATGACCACTGTGTTCCTTGAGAATGACCCCAGTGCTCTCTGAGAAGCCCTGCTTTTCATGTGGCCAGTTTCCTGAAGGCCATTTCCAAAGGGCTGGAAATGTCTGCTTATCAACTATTTGCCTTTTTTCTTTGTCTGGAATCCAGTGTTGAACTGATGGCAAGGCTCTGCAGAGGCGCAAGCGCTTTGATCCTTGAGTTCGGATGGGCTCCTGGGGTTATTCATGATGCAGATGACAAATAAGGCACCATGGAGTGTGAATTGTGGGGGAGACTGGATGTTTGTGACTGCCTGGGATGGTTGATACCTTCCCAGTTTTCATCTAACTTCTCTGGGTAAAGCACTCCAAGGGAGTCCTCCCCTCTGACCCTGACACTGCAGTTTAGAGTTCCTTCAAGTCTCATGGTGTGGTTTGTGGGCCACACCTTTGTCTTTTCCGCCCATTGTTTACTGCCTCCCACAAGTGCAAGGTCTCTTGAATTCTAGATCAGTGGGTTTTTTCTNACCATGGATAGAGTATGTGTATAGATTATTGGTGGAAAATACTTAGAATTTAGTTTAAAGAATCATCAGTACTGGGGGAGCATATAACATCAGATCTTGATTGAGAATTTCAAATTTNATTTGATTTTGTGTGTAAAGCACATGTGTGTGGTGGCCGGAAGTTGATGTTAGGAGTCTTCCCCAGTTGTTTCCAGCCCTATATTTTTGAGACAGAGTCCCTCACTGAACCTGAAACTCACTAATTGGCTGACTGGAGCTAGGTGTCTCCTTGTCTGTGCTTCCCTTGAGCTTGGATTACAGGCAGGAGCCACTGTGCCTGGCTTTTTATACGGGTCCTGGGGATACAAACAGGTCCTCATGCTTGTGTGGCAAGCTCTACTCACTGAGCCATCTTCCTAGCCCATTGTCAGTTTTTTAATACACACACACACACAGACACACACACACACACACAGACACACACATACACACACACAGTTGTGTGGGGTGGTTTCTCACCTGGGGTACTTAGGATGTTTTTGGCTCCATTTAGTAATCCACTAACCACTGTTCCGTTCCACAAACTTGCTTGTAAGATGGCTGAAGTAACACTGTTTATTGGTCCTCAGTTTTGGCATCTCTGGAGGTCTCCTGTTTGACCAGTACTTCTCTGGAACTTCTTAGGATATAGATATCCCTACTACTGACTGCTCATTTGAGGTTGGGTAAAATTAGGTGGCTTTTTAGTGCTAATACTTTAAATTTCATGGAAATGAGCAACATTTTTTTTGTTTGTTTGTTTTTGTTTGTTTGTTTTTGTTTTTCGAGACAGGGTTTCTCTGTGTAGCTTTGGTGCCTTTCCTGGAACTCACTCGGTAGCCCAGGCTGGACTCAAACTCACAGAGATCCACCTGCCTCTGCCTCCCGAGTGCTGGGATTAAAGGTGTGCGCCACCACAGCCCGGCACATTTTTATTTTTATTTTCCATTTGAAGCTTTATAAACATTAACACTGATCCCTTTTTTGAAGAACTGTATGGCTGAGCAGCTCAGTTGGTCTCTGCTCCGAATCTCCCTGCTTGCTCATCTCAGGGACATGGATTACAGTCTGACACTACAGTGCCCAGCTTTCACAGCCTCCCTTGAGAGACTTCCATCACTTCAAATCTCAGGCCTATTGATTATTGGCACACAGGAGAACAGTGGTTATAGTTTTTATTTTCTTGCTTATGCTTTTTGTGTACTCACCCATCTCTTTAATGTACTCTGCTTATTAATGTACATTGCTTAAGTATTCTTCTACTGCAAATATTTATGGCTTTTATAATCAGAAAAAGCAATAAATGCTATTAAAAAAAGGAATTGACCATGGGCATGCCTAGTTGTATGATAATAAGATTATTGATCAGGTCCACCATCCCAAGAACACTGCCAGCAGGCCTCTCTATTTCATTTGCTGCATAAATATGAAGACTTGAGGACCATAACACACATTAAAAACAAGTGTGGTAGAACATGTCTGTGGACCCAAAGTTCCTACAGCAAGATCTGTCTCTTATACACATCTAGATGTGTATAAGAGACAGGCGTGTAGCTTGCTGGGCTCCTGCTGGCAGCTTGCCTACAGGGGATGCAATCTGTGCTGCCAGAACCGGGGACATGTCCTGCTGGGCCAGAGCCCGCCAACTGTTGCAGCTACAGTGCCTCAGCTGTTGTACTTTACTCTGACTGTTATTAGCCATGCAGACTTTTATGGTTCAAACCAGGCCACATCTGTTGTGAATCCTGTGACCTTCAAATGCAGGCCAGAAAGGAATGCACAACATGCTTTTCATCTCTCACCATTCTCTAACCATACTGTATAGAGAAAATTTTGATGGTTTTTTTATTTTTTGTGTGTGTGTGTGTTCCATTAGCAGTGGACTAGATTTCAGCAGATGAATGTTGCTCCTTTGTTAACTACTTAGGTCTGATTAGAAGTTAGTTAGCTTTTTTTTTTCCTGGAGCCTCCCATGAGAAGCATGCTTAGAGGTTCATTCGCAACATTACATTTCATTTTTCATTNTTTGTCATTATTATTTAGAGACAAGGTCTTTTTCTGTAGCCCAACCTAGTTTTGAACTCAAGGCCCTCCCACCTCCATATCTTAAGTACTGACTGTGCACCACTACCCTTGGCTCCAATAACACCAGAAACTAGTAACCTGGACATTTGGGACATTGAACCCAAAGGCACATTCTCTTTTAGAGAATGGACACAAAGTTAGAAGAAGGTAACACTAAGGTGGGGATTTGTGACTTGGACATCATGGGGGTGTCTAGATTTGATGATATGTTTAGTTTTGCTAATTGATCACATCATAAAGAAAACTGAGGAGATATGCCTAAGGTCCAGATACCTGGAAGTTTGTGGTTATTGCAGAATGATCTGTATTTGTGGGAGGAATATATTGGNTCATTTAGTTATGTGTCTCACTGGTAGTACTATGTAAAGTTGCTCTCTGCATGCTGTATGTCCTTCCAAGTTCTCTTCCTCTAGCTCAGCGNTATCCCGCTGCATTCTTCAATGTCAAGCTAAGGTGTCAGGGCCTCCAGATGGACTTAGGAGCCTTCTGTTTTCAATGCTTATGCAATGAGGATACCAAGGAACCACTTAACTGCATGAAAATACCACCCTCAGCCCCAAGGTAGTAATAGCAAGATAGTAATATCTTGAATAGAAAAAGAGCAGAAAGAAACGAGTTGAAATCTTTGAATGTGTAGGAATGAGGTAGGTAGAGAACAAGACAGGGTTCCACCCAAGTTTTGTCCTTGAAAGCAGGAGCATAGTAGGAACTGTATCAGGGACAGGATTTGAAAGCTGGCATTCACAGCCATGCAAAGTTCAGACAGGTGTGTCCAGCCTATGCCTTGCCAGCCACACGTAGCACCAGACAGAAAACCATGTACTATTTAAAACATCCGATCATTCATTCATTCATTCATTCATTCATTCATTTCTTCCCTCCCTCCCTCCCTTTATTTTAAAGACAGGATCTTGAGTATTCTGAAACTGCTTGTGTAGAGTGGTCTAAAAGCTCACAGAAATCCACCTGACTCTGCTTCCAAAGTGCTGGGATTAAAGGCATGTGCTACCACATCTAGAGATTTTGCAGTTCTTGAGCATNAACTTTGTAGATGACATGTGGGGTTGCAGTGTCAAAAGGTTGGCTATGCCAGTTAGAGCAATGCATTCCATATATTACTTCTGTCGCCTTTCTTTCTAGTCTTCCGTTATCTAATAGAAGTACAAGGAGGCCTGAGTATGAACTGAATGGCCNAGTAAGTGCTTCACTTGTACGAGGGCCTGAGTTTGATCCCCCAACACCTCAATCTTTTNCCCATATTCAGAATATCAATGTGTTTGTGCACACTTGCTCTTGTGGAGGCCAGAGTGTCATCAAGTGTCTTTGATTGCTTTCCATATTCTGTATTGAGGCAGGGTCTCTAACTGAACCTAGAGCTCACCGATTTGGCTACGGTACCTAACCAGCCTGCCTTGGAGATCCCTTTTCTAAGTCCGGAGTGCTCNGGTTAGTTGTAGGTGTGCCATTGGCCTGCCCAACATTTACATGGATGCTGGTTCTCAGCTACCGTCCTCCTCCTTGCACAAGTGCTTTACCATTGCCTCAGAGTACCGTTTCAAATGTTCAATAAGAGCACTAATTTGTAGACATTCTACTGCCTTTTCCTTACTTGGTAACTGAAGTGTGTTTTACTACACGAAGCCTGTGTGGCCAGCCGTTGCAGTATGGACCAGTGTGATTCTCAAGGCCTCTCATCCCTTTTTCTCAGTGGAAATGTGAACATATGCCCGCATGGAGCGTTCTCTTCTTCTGTTTTAGGGAAAGTGAATTGTTTTCTCAGCAGTTCGTTGGCGTTAGCATAATGCCTCCCTGTGTAGGCTGGAGTGTTAGAATATTTTCTGCAAGCCTTGTAATGATTTTCAGGAATTATCACTTTTATAATAGTGTATTTAGTACAGCCAGAAAGTGTTTTTTTATTCAGTGTGAAATCTCTGAAAAGGACAGTCAAAACCTCATGTGTTTCCCAGTGGGACACAGGGTTGGGCANCTTATTGCTTGAGGCTAGATATGTGAACTGTCCAGTGTTGGCATTTTGGTTGGGTTATTGTACATGTTTTTAAAAGGTCTTAGCTACTCACTCTCTAGACTTCTGGAGAGAATGTGGAGTTCTGATTGTCTAGCTGAGGAGCCTCTGTCTGGATCTTGGCACATATGGTGTCCTTTTGGTAGGGAACTTGAGCATTCTGTGCTTTGGTGGCTTTGTTGCTACCTGAGAAGAATGAAGGGCTTTGCTCTTGAGGTTCTGGTGAACTGAAGATAAGATCTGCTGTGTACGCTCCTGGCCCAGTGTCTTCAGCTACTAAGGGATCATAAAGTCAGGAATGTAGATGCTTCCACAGTCTTTGTTGATGTACCCAGAATCTGCAGGCTTATTTTCTTCCTCTAGATTTTGATTCCCTGGTGTTGGATATCAAAAGATGTATTAACCAGACACGATCAGTGCAGGAAGACTTTGAGGAAGTCATTTACTTCTGTGACAAAGAAATGGAACNTAAAAATTATTTCCAAATATGAATTAAAGCCTTCCTTATGTCACTATTTCTTGAGTCCCATTTTATCCTGGATTGAACATTGCTTTGCTTTGGGTAAATTACCTTATTCATTTTTAAAATTTGTTTTTGAGACAGGTGGTTTGCTCTGTAGCCCAGGCTAGCCTTCAGTCACAGTTCTTCTGTCTCAGTCTCCAAGTACTGAGTTTATGGGTGTGCACCACCAGGCACAGCTAAAAAAAATTATTAAATTAAACAGTGAGTATGGTGCTAAGAATCTAGCCCAGGGTCTGGCACTTGCTAGTAAGCAAGCATCTACTGCTAAATGAAACCGCTACTCTTGGAAATTATTCAAATAACAGCTCTCTGGTTCAATTTTTAAAATTCTTTTATTAAGCGTTTGCATGCATGCCTGAGATTANGTATGTGCATCACATTTGTGCAGGAAGTGGAGGAAGTNAAATTGCCCTTATGGAGGACTGTAAGCTGCTATGTAGGTGCTGGGAACTCAACCCAGGTCCTCGGCAAGAGCAGTCAGTCAGTGTAGTAAGAGATCTCTCTAGCCCCTGGAACTCATTTTTCAATAGCACATCATCAGAGCATTTTTGTGTTGCTGCCCCACCCCCATGTAATGCATAAATTTCACATGCCATACTCCATTTCTTTCTTTTCTCCCCGCTCGCCCCAGGCAGGGTTTCTCTGTGTAGCTTTGGAGCCTGTCCTAGAACTTGCTCTGTAGACCACACTGCTTCTGTCTCCTGCCTCTGCCTCCTGCTGCTTGCCTCTGCTTCCCCCGTACTGGGGTTAAAGGTATGTGCGGCCACCACCTGGCGCCGTGCTCCATTTCTGCAACACTTAAAATCTGTACTTAAACCCCTCCTGTAGTTTTGAGGTCTATTTTTTGATGGTCACAGAGTGGATTAATCAGAACATGACTGGACCAGTAGAAAAGAAAAAGCTGAGGCTTCTCTTTGTGCATGAAACTCTCCNTGGGGTCTGCATTTCACTTATTTATACCATCCCTGCTGGAACTGGGGATGTGGTGTGTAATGGAGACCCTCTTTAGTGTCTGTTTCCAGACCAGCCAGGAANTCATTGGTGCTGCTGCAGTTCCTTCCCGCATGCTTCTTGGACCAGTTTGTAACAAATATAGCATGTGCCTCCTATGCTCCACCTTACTCATCTGTGCAAAGTTCAAAGGCACAATCTGTTTTATTCTAGTTTGCTTGTTAGTGAAGCCCCCAAAGACAAAGTTTTCTTTTGATATNAGTCTTTTTATTTTAGAAAGGAGCCTATTTCCCATCCAGCCTCCAGTTTGATTGACTAGATCCCAGCGTTATAAAACTATTTAAATTCCAAGTGGACACCTTTACTAGAAATTGACTTTTTTTGGNTTTTGTATACAAAAAATTATGAGGGAATATTGAACTGAAACTTTGAATCTTGGGCTTGAGCTTTGCAAATCATAAACTGCTTTTTTTTGACTCTGGATGGGTCTTNCAGTATAATTGGTATGAGCTAGAGGTTTTACAGAAAGTAGAACCAAGAGATGAAATGTGAAATAAGCCCTGCCCCCACACCACTGCCATTTCTTCATTGGAAAATGACATTTGCTTAAATACTCTCTCTGACCACACACACACACACACACACACACACACAGGATTTTTCCTCCTTTTAATTATTCAAGAAATTGCTATTACAGCTATTTAAACAGACTGAATGATAAATACTTTAGCCATCTTGATGTGATCTGGCAAAAAAAAATATGTGGTTACAGTTTTTTTTTAATTAAATCATTTTATTTAAGATTCTAATAGCTCTTTTAAATTATTTTTCCTTGAGAATTGTATTGTGTTATTTCAAGTTAATAACTCCCTTTCAAGCAAAGCAGAGTGCAAGGCAGTTCTCTGGGTAATTTCTTGCTGTGTTAGAAGAGAACAAAGCTAGCCTCATTCTTGCTGAACAGAAGCCAAGTTAACACCTCAGAAACATGGAGATAGCACAGATGAACTTGTAGCCTTGGGTTGCTTTAACTACCAACACTAGTGTGATTGCCTGGCAATGTTAATCAGTTCCTCGTGTTTTTATTTTCCCTTTAAATGCCATAGACCGATCTACATCTGTTGAATAAAAAGACGCCAATGAGTGGCATGTTTTTTTTTTTTTAGAATTTTGGGATAGAGAAATGGTCCTGTGGACCAAGAGAGTCTATTATAGTTGGCCATTTATCCTTCTCCCAGCAGGACGTCTTATTGTTCCTGGATTCTTTTTAATGTGCATTGGTATTTTATCATGGATGTTGGGTCCCCTGGAACTGGAATTACAGACAGTTGTGAGCTGCCATGTGGGTACTGGGAATTGAACCCAGGTCCTCTGGAAGAGCAGTCAGTGCTCTTAACTGCTGAGCCATGTCTCCAGCTCTTGTCCCTGGATTCTTATGTGTGACTTACACACAAATTTGAGCTGTGGCTAAAGATAAAATCTTCATCATCCTCTCATGATGAATAGTCTTAGATCTTATTTATTAGTTAGTTTTTATCTAAATGGCTTTCTGTCCGGGTGCTTACATCATGTTGGAAGAGTGGTCCACCTACCCCGAGTAATTAAGGGTGGCAGAATCGAGGCCAAGGCCGTGCTCTTAGGCATGTTTAAATAGTGATAAAATGGTTTTTAAAACTCTACTTAGGGGCTCGAGAGATGGCTTAGTAAGCCCTTAGGAGCACTTCTTGTTCCTCCCAAGGACCTAGGTTTAATTCCCAACCCCCAGGTAACGGCTCACATCACCTGTAACTCCATTTCCAGGGAGTCCAGTGACTCCTTCTGGCCTCTGATGCCACCTCCATGCTAATGGTGCACATATATACACTCAGGCACACACATAAGCATAAAATAAATCTTTGGAAAAAAGAAATCCTGTCTGTTGTTCCTGTGCAATTTACAACCGGACCTGTGCTCTGGACCTCTGGACTCAGTGTCATGCAGGTGGGCACTCTTCTTATATGAAGTTATAGTCTTTTTTTAAAACATATTTTTATGCTTTGGGCTTTTATATGTATATACAATAAATTTCAATTATATTCACCCCTGCACTTCCCTTCAGCTCTTCCCAGAAACCCCTGTCCCCAACATCATGTCCTCTTTTAAAAACACAACTGAAATCCAACCCCTGAGTGCAGTTAGTGCCTGCACCCATCTACTGGATCATGGTTCATCTACCAGGGATCACACCCCTAAATAACACTGACTTCCCCCCCTTGCAGTCATCAACTGTCAGTAGCTCCTCAGCTAGGGGTGGGGGCTCCTGTGCAGCACTGCAATGCATGCTAATGTTGAATGGCTTGATCTGAAGCAGAGTTCCTGGGTGTCGTGGTCTGGTCATGTCAGGACAGTTTCACCCAGTCCCCTTACACCTCTGGCTCCGGGGATATTTGTCTCCTTTTCCATTTGCTCTTTGATCTTCCATTTGCTCTTTGATCTTGGACTCACTCTACAGTTGTCACTCTTTATTATTACAAAAAGCTTCTCTGATGAGGTCCAAGTGCTTGACTCATTTATGGATGTAGATGTGTTTAGGGAGTAGTTTGATACAAGAGGGTATAGCTTTATGTAGCATATATCAATCAGAAAAATGTAGTGGTGTTATTATTGCTTCTTTCCATTTTTATGTGTGTGTGTGTGTGCTCACATACATATGCATGGTTGTGTCTCCCTTCCACTGTGTGGGTCCAGGGGTTGGAAGTCAGGTGGTCAGGGTGGGANACGCCTTCACCCACCTAGCCTTCTGTCTTCGTTACTGCTTCTTACCCTTTCACTTTTCTTTATAAATAGATGTTTCTGCATTGGTGCCCATTACCTTTAAAATGTTGATATGCAAGCAAGTTTATTTTCTTTTGTTTTGTGGTAGTAGATATCAGACTCAGGGTCTTCTGCATACTAGGCAAGCAGTTTGCCACCAAAGCATACCCTAAATCCTCAGCAGTTCGTTTTTTTGTTTGTTTGTTTTTTGTTTTGTTTTTAAACCTGTCTCCACTCAGGTGAAAAGGGTAATGGTGAGTTGATAGAAAAGAGAAGTAAAGTTAAAAACTAGTTGGGGCTGTGTTTGTTCAAATGAGTGTGTATCTCCAGAAATTTGCTTCTGTAAAACTCCACAGCCTTCAACTGCTGGTACACACTTAGTATTGTGATCCATTGAGGGGCTAGGTGGTGGTGATATATTTCCTACACAGCAGAGTCATTATTTCAGTTTACATCTGTAAAAGTGCCTTAAAATTCGATCATAGCAGTGGCTGCCTGAGATTGTACTAGAGAGCTGAGTACTAAAGACCCGAGATTGTCTTAACACAGAATATCACCTGCCAGACCGCACAGATTGCCACTTGTGAGTTCCCCTTCCCTTCCCAATCTTCTTTAGGTCTTACAGGAATCCTGCCTTCTTAACCTTCTGTCCAACTCCCCAGATTTTAGCCAGACTGGACNCCTGTGTGTCTACATATTCTTCCATGTGTGGGGGCAGGATTGTACTTGTGTGCACTTGTCTAGAGNCCAGTGGACGATGTGGGGTATCTTGCTCTGTAATTTTCCACCTTTTTTTTACTTCCTTGAGACAGAGTCTCTCACTTAACCTGGAGCTAGCCAACAAGTGCCAGGAATCCTCCTGCCTCCACCTCACCCTTGCACTGNGGTTATGAGCATGCATTGTCATCCTCACCGTTTTATGCGGGTGGTGGGATTTGAATTTAAGTCCTCATGCTTGCACAGCAAGCTCCTTTACCCAGTGAGCCAGGCTTCCCTGGCTCCACAACTAGCCTCTTCGTGACCTTCATTTCCATGATTCTTTATCCCTCTGTGTGCCTCTGCGTGATGCCATCCAGTCTCAGGTTCCACCCCTGTTTCTGTGAATGCTCTAAATTAAAACACCCATTCTGCAACTATTCCAAGAATGTTTTCTGTGTCTTCCATGAGAGTGTGTTGTGTGTTTTTATACTTGCTTTCCCAAGTCAAGTTCTGAGAGGACATAAGACTATGCACTGTCTAATAACTGGGCCTGGAAGTCACAGGGCTCTCGTGATAATAGAAGAATGTTGTGAATGAGTTCTGCCTATGTTNTCTTCAGTTGACCTATGGTGTCTGGTTGCGGCCCACTCTGAACTTGATTCTCAGATCAGGTCCAGCTTTGTGCTTGTAATCTGCTATTACCTTGGTGGTTATGTGTGGTATTTTGGGGTTCTCTATTTTAGTTTTCTTCCTGTTGCTGGAACCAAATACCACAGAGTGGAAGATGTAGAATGAATCAAGGTTTATTTAGCTCTGTTTCTAGTGGCTGAGACATAGAAGAATTTGTTGTTGATGTCTGGTGATTGTAATAATCTATCCATGAAGGCTGGATTTTATGACCCAGTTACCTCCTGTCACCCCATCCAGTACCAGTACTATATGAACTTGGGGGTTAAGTTTCCAAACACATGAAAATTGGGAGGCATTTAAACAATAGTAGCAGTCAATGACCACTGTGTACTAGAATTGTGAATTACTTGCTTACTGTTGGCATATTTTGCTAGGGTTAGTGGATATAATGTCATTTTCAAATAGGTGCTAAGCTACATGTAAGATTTTTTTTTTTTTACTTCATAGAACTTTTTGCTCTGTATGAAATCCATTTTAATACCTCACAAACAATATGTACNTATAGATAATGTAACTACATAAAAAGCCCATGTTAAAAACATTATTTCTGATAAATGAAAGTCTGTTAGACAGTAAGAATTATACATTTTAAACAAAAGAATGGGATGAAGAGAATTTATTAGCCAATATATCACTAGTTTTCTTTTTTTTCTCCCTAAAGTCACATTGTAACCATGTTGATTTGTATTTGGCATGGGGTGACGTTCTTTTTATAGGCAGTAAGTAATGTTTGTATAGTTGTAATTGGATCTTCTCCACAGCATGTTAGAAAAATCACTCTATATTTTCTGAGTACTATTAGGAGCATGCTTTTATCCTTGCTNCCAGCAGAAGTAGGAAAAGTAGCCTAGACAGCTCAGTTCTTTTGAAATGATTCCATTTTTAGTTTTTGAGGCTCGTGTAGAAGTTTTGTTTCCACTTGGAGCAAATGGCCTTGCTATCAACTCAGATACTTTATGGTGTCCCAAATGCAGTTTGTGAAAGGTAATTGCAAGAACTGGGATAGTAGCTCAGTGGTAGAGCTCTTGCCCAGGATGTGAGGTCCTGGGTCCATCTCTAGCACTAGGCAGAGGAAAAAGAAAATGGGAGTTGTAGTACAGTGTCACCTCTGAAGACTTGAGAATAGTATTTGCCTTCAGATTGTGTATCCTTGGACAAGTAGCATAGCTTTTTGGAATAATTATTTCTAGACCATAGGATTTCCACTGTATCATCTCCATGAGCCATTGTAGTGGTAATTATTAATAGTACCTGCTTCACAGGCAGTAGGTTACTTAGTAAATAGCTTCTGATGGACTGGGTTGTGACTGCAAACTCAGATGGCCATGGGGGCACTATTTCAGTAGTAAAAATTGTCAAGTGGAATGGATGCGATGAGCTAGGTATCTCAAAGCCATTCTCTTGTGCTTGCTCTCCATACATCTTATTGTTGATGTTGGGAATAAACTCCCATTAGAATTAGAGAAGCATGGGTGTTGGAGTTCTTTCTTGAGTTTTCTCACACTGGCCGGACATACACACACACATACACATACACACACACACACACACACACACACACACACACACACCCCTGATGAAATAAAACATCTAGGTGGGTGATACTCCGCTTGGTGACCACCACTGTGTAAACAGTTGTATTTGCGATTTTGTGGTTAACACACGTTTTATAAAGATATGCCACAGTGGTAAAATCAGTGTACCTCTGTGTTGCATTGAATGTGACTGTGATACTAGCTGTGACAAGTCTTCATTTTCTTGTATTACAGACTTGCAAGACTCAATTCTTTGGGAGCCAAAGAGCATTTATTATTCTAAAACAGGCATGGAGTGCTGTTCAGTTCACCTCTGACCAGTGCCATGATGTCTTTGAAGCCAAGAACCTAGTCTGTCTTTTTCAGGATTGTGCCTTTGTGACTGGGAATTGTCTCTTTCGGGTTTTCTTTGCAAGGGGTTATTAAGCTGTGGGAAGAGCCAGCTTTTGAAGTGTGCCATGTGTGCCTCAGACCTTTTGGAAAGTGTTTTTAGTTTCTGAACTTCTAAAACTATGGTAGAGTTAATTATAGCAGAGGGGGTGGCTCTAATTTTTCTAGTCTTGATTTAAAAGACAACAGATTCTGCCTTTGGAATCATGTTATGTTATAGTTGTTAAGGGTTTGGCTCCTCTACCTTTTTTAGTTTTATGAGGCTGTTTTATCTCTCTTTTGCCCAGTAGGACCTAATACTACTGTCATCTCTTGTTCCCTAGAATTGCCCCTAAGTTCTATTTTACTTCAAAAGAAACCACGGCCCTATGTTAGGTCTCTTTATCATGTTAGATAATGAAAAACAATTCTTTGTAGTTAGGACAGTAGGTGCATTTGAATCTGATGAAGTAGAAAATCTGCTGTAATATAATCCATTGTATTTGAGGTTAGTTCAGCATCACACAACAGCTAGAGCAGTCTGCAGTACTGTAGCTGCACAGAGGCACACTTCTTGATTCTGCTTTTTGGGACACTCACCAAGTACATTTTACCACAATTAATTGAAATGTAGCACAAAGGAAATGTGAGACTTGTCAGAATATTTAATTACTTTTAACTATAATTTGATACATTTGCTCATTGTAGGCACAAAAAAGATAAAGATATATTCATTTCAGACTATTGTGTGGAGTTTAATGTTCTTAAATGCTCTTTAAAATTTAGAGAAAATTGTGCCTGATTTCATCATCCTTGAGGGATCCTTAATTTGTTTGTTGTATGAAGAGTTATAATAGACATAAACAGCCTGCTTAACTNTTTCTTTGCCACTGTAAAAATACGCATTATGCACATGAAAATGAGAGGGTCTATTGCTTAATTCTAGTGGGCTTATTTTATGGGGGCTTGGGTAGACGAGCTAGGCTTCCTCACACTTGTTCTACCTGTCATCCTGTGTAATTTTCATTGTGTATGGGCGAACCACAATTGCTTTGTTGTGATTTGTTTTCAATTTTGAGTAGAAATTAGGATCTTCTCCCAGACTCCCACATCCTTTGGAATGCCCTCAANTGGGCATCTAGGTAGGGAAAATACCTTCATGTATGGTGTACTAGGTGCGTAGCCATGTTTTAGAAGGAATTTGAGATGTTCTTATCAGAAACCAAATTAGTTTCTACTGCTTTGTTTCCATTAATACTGTTTTGTGACCATTAATGAAGTTAGTTAATTTTTCATTGTTGTGACAGATATCTGGGAAAAAATTTGAAAAAAAGAAGGATTAATTTGTTTGTTTGTGGTTTCAGAGGTTTTAGTCCATGGGCAGCTGACTTTCCTTTTTCCTGGGCTGTGAGGAGNGAAACCTCATATTGGAAAGGCAAAGTCACTGACTTCATGGCATCCAGGAAGCAAGGAGAGCAGAAGTTGGAGACAAAAGATTCCTATCAAAAGCATGCCCCTCCCCCCCAGACCTACTATGTTCAGTCAGGCTCCACTTCTTACTAGTTCACTTAGCTATAAAGTCATGCGTAGTTCCAACCATTGATGAAATGAATGTCTTCATTATCCAGTCACCTCTTTAAGATTGGATCGCAGGGTTAGGGAAGAAGCCTCCAACCTTTTAGTGTGTTTGTGTGTGTGTGTGTGTGTGTGTGTGTGTGTGAGAGAGAGAGAGAGAGAGAGAGAGAGAGACAGACAGACAGACAGACAGACAGACAGACAGACTGAGACAGAGAGACAGAGAGAGACAGAGAGTGTTTTGACTTCATGTCAGGTTATGTCAGATCGTGACTTAGCAGAGATGAAGTAGATGTGACTGGTTCAAGCAGGGAAGACAACATCTATTGTAGAAGTAAGCGATAGCTCCTCTGAAATCCTTCCTTCCTTGGTGGGCATCTCATAATTCCATTTCTCATTACAAATGAATATGCAATTGGACTGTTTTGCATATGCAAATAGACTGCTTTTTGTCTCCAGAAAAGAAGACATCATGTGCTATGTACTTTCAGTCATGCTTTTACAATTTGGAAAGCAATGTATCTGTAGATGACAATT
The DNA here is from genome assembly GCA_001675575.1 of Neotoma lepida. Taxonomy (NCBI): domain Eukaryota; kingdom Metazoa; phylum Chordata; class Mammalia; order Rodentia; family Cricetidae; genus Neotoma; species Neotoma lepida. The sequence continues at coordinate 232,853 of LZPO01034971.1, forward strand.
TGACCCTCCCTCCCCTCTCTACCTTACTATTTTTAAGGTAGGATCTCACTGTGTAGCACTGACTGGCCTGGAACTGTAGACCATACTGGTCTGGAATCACAGAGATGAAGCCTGGCTCTGCCTCCCAAGTGCTGGGATTAAAGGTGCGAGCCACCACACCCAAACTTGACTCCTATTTCTNATAGTCTTAGAGACACTTGNTTCTCTCTGACAGTGAAACTTAGGAAAACATTTGGGGCTAGAGAGATGGTGGTTAGTACTGCTCACAACTCTTGNAGTGGAACCGAGTTGGTTCCCAGCATCCNAATGTGGTGGTTCAGAATTGCTTATCATAACTCTGACTCTAGCGGATTATGATACTCCCTTCTGGCCTCTGTGGGCACCTGCATACGCATGGCATGCACACTTACACACACTCACACACAAACATACACATGTAAAAATGAAAGCAAATTAAAAATAAAAAGCTATCTATGTCAAAATGTTACCTAAGGAGTTGAGAACTTTTTGAAGGAAAAATGTTCATACACAAGTAAACACAGGAGAGTTAATGAAACTTCCAAGTTTATTAACTTGGAAGCGTCCTAAAGATGCGGTTAAGGAGATGGGTAACACATCTGCTTTTATAGTCCCATAGTACAAGCATTTATTCTTATAAACTGTGTCCAGTAGCTCTGGGAAATTAAATCATGCACACAGGAAACTGTTTCGTTGATGCCTTCAGTAATAGGTAACTCATAGAGTATTTTTATAGGAAGGGATNGGGCCTTTGGGTCTGAAACATTTTTATCTTTTTAGCTTTAGGCTGGAAATGAGGTAGGTTCCCTAGAAGTTCTGAGAGGAGATAGAGTNTGAAAACTCCCCGATGAAAATGCCTGCCACTCATTTGGCTTTCTGCCTAGCAACCAAGTTGACTTAAGATTCCTCCTGCTGAGTGAGATGTAAGCATCATTGGCTAGTTAATATTGTTGGTTTTTAAATCTCCACTTTCATTTTGNCAGGNCTGGTAGACTGGGGTGATGGGAGTAGCTAGATTTGTCCCTCCTAAACCCATTTGATTATTATATAGTGGAGACTCAAACACTGCTGGAGTTTGAAATTCATCCTGCCAAGGTGTGGTAGCCAACTGGGGATATTTATGTATTGCTTAAAATNACATTAGAGTTCACTTCCCTCAGAAGTATATGTATCTGTGTCTACTACTGGGCTTTTCTGTGTTGTATACAACTGTTCCAACAATTTGGAACACTATATATAACACAACAAAAGGCCCTCCTATGCTTTCAGCTGACAAATGACTTCATATCTATAAACCATAGGGGCTTGGTTGTAGAACTTGNTAGAGTTTATGTTTGCAGAACACCATCTCCTCCTTTTTGTTATTCAAATGATAACCATAGGCAGATTTACACATATTGTCTGTTCTGAAGAGTGAAACCACACATTTTCATAAGCATGCTCCATTTTTAATTGTGTAATTAAGTTGCTGACATAAGCAAGTATGCAATTTCACATTAAGGTAAGGATCCGTAAAGGCATGCATTTGCATAATTTAATTTTCTGCACAGAAGATATTGAAAATCAATAGCATGATTCATAGCCATGCCGTAGCNTACCACGCTGCTGCTGCTCGGCTGTTGGAGCTGAGGAGAGGACGGAGTATTAAGATTGATTGAATTTGGCGTGCTGACTCTNTAGGTTTACTTGGGAACCACAGACTGTTACCGTTTGCAAGCTTCTGCTCCTTCAATAAAATATTAAGTTGCTTTATATACAGTATACACATTTTGATTGCTATTGAAATAGTTAAAAAACTGCATTTAAAAATCACCTTGGCTTTGATTGAAAGATATTTGAGGTGAGGGATTTAGATTGTCTTCCTTAGTTTATACTGGTGCCATCAATACCCGATTCTGTCCTTATCTGGAGGGTGGGATAAGGAACCACACATAACTGACCCAGTGGAAAGGAAGTAAATGTAGTTACTTTTAATGAGCTGCTCATCTGTTGGAAAGGACGTGTTGCCCAGTGATAGAGTGCTTTGCTCCCCTGCTCATTTCTGAATTGCCTTCCCAAAGATCTACCGGTTGGGTTCTCAGGCCCTTCCCATCCTGCTTTATGTTTTCAGTGTTTGCTCTTTCTGGTAGATGAGCAGTGGTCCTAAAAGTGAGGCAGTNGAGGCAAAAGGTGACTTTGGCTGTCTCTGTCCAAATATATATATATATTAAATCATATAAGACGTTTAAAAAGTTATTTTTGGGTCCTACCCCTAAACAATTTAATTTGAATTTCAAAGTACAGAGTCCAGAAAAGTTTGTCACTTATTTGTGATTTCTATTTAAAAAAAAATTTATCCTTGAGTTGATAATCTTTTACAACAATGATCAATTGTAGATACATAAATTGATGATCAGTTGAAGTGACTGTTTAAAAACATTGTCATTATAGGACTGTTTGCACAGATGACAGAAGACAGTTTTACATTCTCATCCATTCATTGTGACTCCTTCAGGGCTAACTTCTAGTTGGCACTGGCCAGGGCTTAATGCTGTCAAGAGAATTGACCTGTACAGTTTGCCTCCTGGCTTGGCTCTAGGTTTTGTTGTTATTGCAGCTTCTGCTGACCCCTTACTTGATCCTCACTCTACCTTGCCCTTTGCTTTGGGGACCATGTCCCAACATCTTCATGGGCCTATGTCTAGCACTTCCATAAGCAAAGAAGACTAGCTGATACCTTTGTGCTTGATTTCATCACAGGGGTTTTCAGGATACTGATGCATGGGGACTCAGTGGCTTAAGTCAAAGAGGCCAAGCCACGTGTTGGGAGGGATAAAAGTGCCTGGATAGCCAAGGGTAGATAGAATGGGCTGTGACTGCTACTGAAACAGTGACTATGGAGCAAATTCTTTCTATGATGGTGCTGAGGGAAAGCATCTCTAAAACAGTTCAATTTAAATTTAGTAGAGTTTACTGGAGCAGAAGAAAAAAAATGGTTNGTGAACCCAAGAAACAGGCAGAAGAAGTTCTGAGAANCCATCCCTTAGTGAGCTCAGATGTCATTTATAGAGAAAGGAGTGTGAGACATAGAAGTCAGCTGAATGTGGGCCTGAGAATGTAGCTCAGGGGGTGAGCTCTTGTCTAGCATGCACAAAGTTTCGTCTNCATTACCCAATAAGCTGGGTATGTTGAAGTACACACTTGTAATCCCAAAACGGGACATAGCATCGTGAGCACCAAAAGTTTGAGGCCATCTTGAGCTACATGAGACCTTGTTTTTCAACAAACACAAACCAAAAATCAGCTTCGTGGGCTACAGCTGAGGCAGTCCANCAATCCAATTCATTGGTCACACCTTTATGCATTCTAGACAGTTAACTTCCTGCAAGTTCTTCTGCATCCAGCAAGAGGTCNGTTAATAAGAGTAAATTCCCACATCATTTGTTCTGTTGTGCTTGGAGCTGAACTAGGTGCTCTGCTCACAGTAAGTCCTGTTGTCTTCTGAAATATCCACTAGGGCTCTTATTTTACAAACAAGAAAACTGAGATAATACTACACCCCCCCTAGACTTGACATTTATTGCTCATATTGTCAAGATGCTGCTGTACTCATCACCCTGATACAAGGAGAAAGGGCTTTGGGGCATTATGTGAAGCACAGTAAGCAGATACACATTAAAATACTTACCACATGCACAAAAAAAAATGCACTGGCTGTCCAGCGTGAGGGAAGCATGAGAGAGCAGGAGGGGGGATGCTGTAGTTTGGATCTTAGGTGAGAACTGTCCGGAGTGTCTCTGTTCCAGCCCTGGCTGCAGGTCTTAAACTAGTTCCTGTAGTTGTGGTGTTTCTTATTGGCTGCCACATTCTCATCAAAGCTAATGCCTTCGTGCCCTCATTGCCGACTAATTGGAATAGAAAATGTCCTGTAGTTTCGCATTGCTATGTTCATCTCAGAGCAGATGTCCATTTCTCCTAACCATTTTCTTTGCTTCCTGAAAGCGTACTTGATTTTGTTTGGGTGCATTTGAATATTAATATAGGTGGGTGGTGTGTATTGTTCTGGAATCTGGGCACCTGTGATATTTGTTCTTGTACACATCTATGCATTTAGGTGTAGACTCATCACTCGAAGCAATTTGCATCTGATGGAGAGGGTGAGAGTTGGGGGTGGAGGGAGGGTTTTGAATGCTGGAGTGCGCACATGGAAACTCTCCATAGTGTTAGAGAATCCTTTTGCTTTTTTCCGGGTGGATTGGATTCCTCTTGAGCTTTCAGAAGTGTGTCACCATTATGCAGTACCTCCTTCTGAGCATTGGCAGTNGAAGATTGTGTGTTTTGCTGCCCTCAGTACCACGGGAGACTGTTTGTAGGCCTAAGGGTGTGGAAGATGGATATTCGCATGGATATTCGCCCTGAGGAGTCTCTAGTACATATGCTTGCTTTGGGGGACTGTGGCCCTGGTTGCAATGCATTTGTTTGGTGCTGCTATGTGCTTTTTGTGGCGCTGGGGCCCAGTGAGCGTCTCTGCACCTGACACCTTCCCCATACATGTGTAACAAACACAGTGAAGAGCGCAAGTGCCCAGGAGGCTTTTTATACCCAAAACACATTTATTCACATAGTTAGAATCCAAAGCACACATTGTGGTTCAAATTTGATTGTACCCTAGGTAAGTGAAAGTCATTTCCTTGCTTGAAGTTTATTTCTTATCACTGGGACCCTTGTGTCCACACTTGTGCAGATTAAATAATATGATATGTAGCAGGTACCTAGTGAAGGTTTGCCTGGAGGTTATACCTTTAATCCAGCAGAGAGGATCAGGGTAAGTAGCAGGTTGGATTGTAGTTTGAGGCTAGCCTNATCTACAAGGTCACTTGCAGGTGAGCTTGGGCTACAGAGTGACACTGTCTCAAAACAAACAGCCAAACAAACCGCAACCTAAATTCAAACACAGTTATTAATATGAGCAGTAAATGTGTTGATGTCTTGCTTTGGGCTTTCTTACAGTATGTTTCTCTTTTGAGTCAGGCTCTTACTTTGTAGCCCAGCTAGCCTAGGACAGGANGCAATCCTTCTGCCACAGCCAAGNGTTAGGATTACAGGCACAAGCCCTGCACAACAAGGCAAAACAGCCCCTGAGGCCTGTGCTTCTGTGACTACTACTACTGTTTGCGACTGGACATCTTTCCTGTGCCCCATGTCCACCTAAGCATGATGACTGACTCACTGTGTTCTCCCTCTCTTCCAGCATTGACTGAAGGCTATGTGGGGGCCCTGCAGGAGAGCAGACAGGGCAGCTCGGTGCAGATCCGCAGGCGCAAGGCGTCCGGAGACCCCTACTGGGCATACTCGGGTGAGTCCAGATAAATTGGTTAGAGCCCTGGAAGGGTTTTAAAAAAAAAAAAAGAATCAGGATTTCACCTGATCACTGTTTGTTTAAGCAATTTTTGCTTTGTTAAAAGCTGAAACATTGGAGCNTCCTCTTTCCATGTTTTCCCAATCTGCACCCCTGTCCCCAGTGTGTTTGTCCCTGAAATTTTCTTGTTAACGAGTCAATGTACCAGACTTGTAACTCTTTGAGTGACAAGAGTGTTCCTTTAGGGTGCTGTGGTGACCCTTAATGTCTGCTAAGCATTATAAAGCATTCAATAGCCTGTGGGGTTTCTCTGCCATCATCCAAGAAATACAGCTTTATTTCCAAGTCTTGTTGGTTGAATTTATTGCCTCTCTCTGCTGTGTACTAAGCCCAGTTTTACTTTGCACCTTTGAGACAGTGAAGTGAGAAAGCATTGTTAATAATTTTAGTGCATATTACATCAGGAATAATTTTCTTGCATGTAGAGACCTTTGTGGNTTATGCTCCCTTCACCTAACTAAAAAAATGAACTATGTGGATTGTTATTTTTAAAAGAGACGTTAAAACTCAAAAATTTATGGAAAACGGATCATAGCAAATTAAGGAGGAATACTTGAAGAAGACAGACCACTTTGAAATTACTGTGGTACTGAATAATTCAAATTCCTTGTTTGAAAGGCCTTGGAGGCACGAGTATTATTCTTCATAATAAATCTATGTATTATGCAGTGTTGTTGCATATAGAACTGCTGTGATTCTCTTCAGAACCAAGGTTTCCTTCTCAATCCTGAATTTCCACCTGCAAATCTTNTTCAATTTATGTCAGNGTAAAATTTATAGGCCTGATCTTTAATTACCCCTTATCTGTTGGCGGTTTGCATTCTTTTGTCTACTGATAAATCTCCTGCCCCTGCAGGGAGAATGGCCAAATTTGTTTTGTTTGGCTGCGCCTAGACAGTGATGGTGAAGTCTTCCATCACACCTCCTTCTTTGTGATTAGAATTATCTAATTAGAGCCTTTTGTCACCATTTTCTGATAAATGAAGGAAATTGGGAGATGGAGGCCAAAATTACATACATAGAGCTTCTTGCCAAGGCATGCAAAGAAAATTTATCATTGTGTACTCTGTGGCTGCGGTATCAGTCATGAAGAGGCGTAAAGTGGCCTGTTATTTACAGTTCATCAATTTAGAATAATAATGCACTTAGGCCGGAAATTGGAAGTTACAGGGCATCCTTGCAAATGGCAGTAAAGAAGCAAAAGTTCTCCCATTACTCAGGGGAGGGGCCATTATTGACATCCTTACCTCTGATGGGCCCTGTCATCTCTTTAGGTGTTAGAGTGTATGTGTCTGGTTTTGGGTTCTGCCACCAGCTAAAGGCTGATAGTTGAGGTTTAGGGCTTGCTGTACTTATACTTACCTGGAAAGATCTACATCATAAATATTCTAGACTTTTCAGGACACGGAGTCTTTGCCACAGTCCTTATCCCTGCCAACACAGCATCAGAGCAACCCTAGGTAGCACTGAAAAGCCTGGATATGCCTTGATGAAATCGTTTATGAGTACTGGAACTTGAGTCGTCATAATTTTCATGTTACAAGGAAATGCTTTCTGTTGAATTTATTTTTTAAAAAACTGAGCATTTTCAAGTCTTCAGAAGCATTCGTCCTTACAGGCTGTGCAAGATAGACAATGTTCACAGGCTGTAGTTTGTCAATTCTTGTTTTAGTAAATCTCCCCCCCACCCCACCGCAGTTCATATAGGGTAGTCCCAAGAACCTTGGGATGGATATGACCAGTTTGAAAGAGTTTCTCAAGCCCCTTGCTAAGGGCAATGAAAATAAGCGGGGAGGGGGGGGAGATAGGGAAGGAGGAGGAGGAGGAGGAAGAGGAGGAAAGAAACAGAGCTCCTGGACAGCCTGAGCAACTCACCTGGCATTCTTGGGGCCAACAGACTTTCAGCTGTTAGATGTTTGCGCATTAAAATGTCTCAGGAATGGAGCCCAAGTCTGAACAGGGTATTGTGTGTCACATTGACCTAACACCCAAGGTAATTTTATACAATCACTTTAGCATTTAGAGTTTTGACTGCCACCCACCTCTTAAGATTGGTTGTGGAATCTTCCACTTGTACACCATGGCAGTACTCCAAAAGGTCGGAACACATCCTGCGTACAGTCCTCATACATTGAAACCACTTTCCCAAGGATATCAGAGTGGTTCTTTCATGCGTGAGGGGGCTCTCATGGTTCTCATGTCAAGAAGATTTGGGGTTCATTAGAGACACTGCTAAGTATTTGCTGATAGATACAGGAAGGGCAGGAAGTAGTGAGACTTGGCGTCTGTTGACTTGCCACCGTTCAGGCTGGTGTGGACGGTGGGAGTCTCACTCCCAGTATATACTTTGAGGTATAGATGAAGCTTAAAATGTGGGCTTGAGAAAAAAAAGGCTCTTTGTTGTGAGACACTTTTAAATTTAGCAAAGGCATATTAGGCCACGGCTGAAAGATCAGTCTAATGGACCAGGTCTTAACACCATGCCTCTAATTCTGCAATCCATTTAGTTTCTCCCAGGACATTGCCAGTTGTCCTTTGTGGGGGGGGGTAGTGCAAAGAGTGTGAATTTTGTACTACTGTATAGACCTGTGTCAGATACTGGTAACACTGAGTCTGATTTTGGAGAGACTTTTAATTGCTCAGAGCCTCGGTTTTCCTTCTGGGAAATTGAAATAACTAAGAACATTTCCCTCTTAGGGTGTTTTGTGTGTGACAGGAGATGGTGGGTGTCAGCTGTGTAGCACAGTCTTTGTCACCAGGTACTCAATGCTACTTGCTGCTCTTGACCCTGTTTCTCCTTCAACTTGTTGGTGTTTCTGAAATTCTCCTTGAGCAGCCATGCTTCCCAGTTCACTAGATAGAACTGAGGGTGAAGGAGGTGAGATGGGCATGGGCCTTTGTGTCTTTCAAATGAGGTTTATAGAACGGATCATTGAGTTCAGAGGCTTCAGCCTAAGCTTGTACTTGAGGATTTATTGTAATACAACCGCACTCATTACTTTGTGTACTGTGTGCAGTGTTTCACTACAGCTTCTCAGCTAAGAATTAATATATATATATTATTTATAACTAATAATATACATAGATAGAGTTATTTTGTGTGAGTTTGACATGCATATGTGCACACGCTCGCATGTATGTGTGGTGGGAGTCAGTTCTCTTCCTCCACCTTTCCATTGAATCTGGGGCTCTCAGGTTTGTACAGCATGTGCTAGACCCATGGAGTCATCTCACCATCCCCAAAGCTAAGAATTTTTGATGGACCTTGTGATGAGAAATGGAGCAGAGAGTTCTCCAGCCCTTCACAGAAAACATTCTGTAGGACCTGTTCACATTCACATAGCTTGGATTCTGAGCAGAGCTGCTCTGAGACTAATTTGGAGCTACGCAGGGGTGAAGAAGCCAGCTTTGGTTTCCTCATGATCCTCTTCATCTGCAAAGACTTCAGCAAGTCTTTAGGGTGGCATTTGCACTTTCCTCTTTAAGAAAAGGGTGTAGAAGAGACAAGGTGAGTGAGGTAGGTTGTGTTTCAGGATGGGTCAAGGCAACACTCTTTGGCTGTTTGGTGGGGTACAGTTTGCAAACAGCACTGACATCATTATTCCCATGCTATACCACAGTCACTTCACAATCACTACAGAGACTTTGGGTTTTGAGCTGAGGCTCGCTTGTTCTTAGGAAAGGGTCATTGCTGGACTTCATTAGTAGAATAGGGACATTTCAGTTTTCACTCTAGAGTGAACATAGTTATTTCATTTCTACTGATTCATTTGGCATACTACAGATCCCTATTTATATTTGATTTGTAAGTTGTCCTTTGACAGGCTTATCAGACATCTAGAACGTCTGCATACAGGACTGTTGGTGGAGGAGCCTGCCTGTTGTTCTCTGATTGTAGTCATCCAGAGATGGGAGTCCCCTCTAGTTATTATTTGAGTAAATGTAAAAAAGGGTCACAATATATATATTAAAGTGGAAACCTCATCCATCAAAAGTGAGAAATGGATGTTGGATGCTAAGATTACCTGAAGAGGGACAGTGTCATTTCACGATGCTTTTTTGTCTTTGGATTTCTTTTTCCTTACAGGGAATTTCATGAAGAATTATACCAGAAGAAAAAATGCAGTCATCTCAAGTATATCATTAGGAATATTAAAACAATTCGTCTTCTGTAGTTTTAACCTGGCTAAGAAATAGAATTTTTTTCTGTAACTTCAGGTGATGATAGTTCATGAATTTTGGAGTTTGCCCAGAACTTCTGTAATTTTTACAAGAAAAATACCATATGTTGGGTAGGTCACGGTTGCTGGAAAGAGAAATAAGATAAACCTGAATCGAGTCCAAGTGGAACTAGGAAGTGTCTTTATAATCCTGTGTATTCGTTCCTCCCTTTCAAACACTGGAAGGAAAACAGGTTGTGTGGTCCCTGACCCTCGACTCTCTGCATCTCTAATAATTTCTTTTGTGTATATAGCAATTGTATAAATCTGTGTGGGGGTGGGAGTGGTGTCCATCTTCAGAGGAATCCAAACTCTAAACATGCAATTGCCAAAGTTCCTGGTGGGAAGTAGTGTCCTTGGGCAGTTGAAGGTCAGACAAGGTTATTCTAACGGGCATTGTTTCTGCCTTTTTTGGCCAGAGGATAGCTAAGACCGTTTTTAACTACCTGTGAAATGGAGATGAAGGACTGACCTTACAGATGGTTCAGGTGTTGTGCATTTTAGCATCCACATGAATTTTGGGTTTTTATATTGGACGGGAAGACCTATTGTTTTCATGGCTTTTCATTACACCATTCTCCGTGAACACATATCTCTCTATGTAGGTATGTGGCTTGTTTCCCAGCTAAGTATACAGTTTTGAGGACAAGGATCATTGCTTTTAGCTTTTTTCCCTCTGCCATGCACTGTGCGGAGTGCCTCATTTGATTTTGCAGATTCAATGCCTCTTTGTGCAGCAGGGTCTCACTGTGTAGCCCAAGCTAGCTTTGAATTCTCACTGCTTCACCCTCCTGAGCCTCCAGGTCAGGCTTCAGGGTCCAGGTTTTAGCTGGACAAATGGATGGGTAGATAAATGAGAGGTTCTCCCTCAGAGCCTGTGCCTTGGTGCTCACTAACGGGCTCTGATATTCAGAGAAAAGAGTAGGTGATTTACAAAAGACTTTGCAGTTGGAGCCCTTTAAGTAATGAGCTCCCCTGTGAACTGAGGATATAATTAACTTCTTTAAAATTACATTTCCATGCCTATTTTTAAGAATGTCTGTACAGGGTAAATCAAAATACACATGCCTACAGAAGGCTGCTTTTGTCATTGGAAGAATGGAAGGCGCTGTAGAATGTAGAGGTTTAATGTTAATATTGCTGTATTATTTACTGCTCTCCTGAGGCCTCCTACGGAGTGTCTTAAGGGAGTAATTTCCCTAGACG
>LZPO01034972.1:0-12961 GCA_001675575.1 Neotoma lepida
AAGGCAGGGATGTGCTGGGCTCCTGCAGTGACTCTCCAAGCAAACCTCGAGTGTCTTCTGTGCACCATAGGCTGAAAATGCCTTTTTTCAAGATTTTCCCTTTCAGGATGATGGAGGCTGTAAACCAACGTTCCAGAAAATATTTTGATGTATATGAAGTTAGCCTTGAATAGCCCAATTTTTACTTAAAAATCAATTAACATAAAATTAAAATAGTGGGTGTTACTTACCGAAACAATCTGCTTCATGCCATCCGTCCTAATAACAATATAAAATGCCTTTACCACGATAGTCATCTTAAGTGAATAAAACCCACAATCTAATGAAATGGCACTTTGAAGCTTTTAGCACTATAAATCTTTGGATTATCTTATCTTGTTTAAATTAATTTGCAGCGTTCCTCTGCTTTCAGTTCTGCTTTGTTTCTGATTTCTTTGGGTTAACGCCAGGAGTTCTAGGATTTTCTTAATGGAGGTATAGTGTTCTTGCATAAAAAATGGNGAAAAATCGTTAAGTGCACTGGTGATGAATTTTTTAGGAGAGCTGCTCTTGTTAGCAGCAGCCAGGTGGGAAAGGAAGTGACTCACACACTGCAGGCTCCTAGGCCTCTCTAGTCTCTAGCAGGGAACTTCACCAAGTGTAGTTAGTAATGGTGCTTTCAGACTTCACAGGCTGGTTTTTATCTATTAGGAATTTTATGTGACTAAAACATGCCCCTCGTTCATGCTGCTGTATAAGCTGGGTTGTGTATGACTGCATCAGAATTCATCCAGCTCTTCTCTACTAGGTGTTAAGTTGTTTCCAGTTAGAAACTGTTACCAGCAGTGCCTCAGAGGGCAAGCATATTGAGTACTCTGTAGGATAGACCCCTGGGCGCCCAGGTCTTAAGTCTGAGAAGATGTTCTGTTCCATTTTGGGGCACATTCACCTGCAGTGAGTGAGAAGTTCTCACGAGCATTCCATTTCCTCTCCAGCCTTCCCCAGTGTCTTGTCTGTCTTGGTTAGGTTAACCAGTCTGGCCAGCACATGCTGGTGTAGTGCATTGTGGTTTTTGCTTTTCTTGGGTAATTAAACTCAAACATTTTAAGTGTGTATTGGCTATTTCCTGTTTTGCCTTCTCAACTATTTGCCTATTTCCTAGTGGGTTATACATACACACACACACACACACACACACACACACATATATATATGTCAGACATGAGCTGTAATTGCCTTCTCCTCCTTGCCTTTTGATTCTGTTGCTGTCATTTCAAGAAGATAGTCTTAATTTTACTATAATCCAAATTGAGGTATTTTTCCTTTTTGGTAGGTACATTTTTGTGTTCTGGTTTAAAAATCTTTGCCTGTTGTAAAATGTGAAGGGTTGTTTTCTAAAATTCTTTTATTTGACTTTTTTTCTCATTCTGCCATCCATCTATAACTAATTTTTATACAGAGTCTTCTTTAAGACATTGATATTATGTGTATTTACTGTAGCAAGTATAACAAAACCCGTGGCTTGAAATAGCAGAAGCCTATCCTCTCAGAAATGTAGTCTAGAGGCCAGAAGTTCAAAGTTGAGGAGTGAGCAGGGTGGTGCCTCCTGTAGCTTGGCAGGAAGAGCCCTCTGCTCGCTGCTGGTNGGGACTGGCCGTTCTTCCTTGATCTCANTCTTAGGTTCCCTGCCTCAGCGCTCTGATCTTTGTCTCCCTCAGTCCATGGCCTTCTTCCCTGGGAGTCTCTTTGGGTCCGTGTCCTTCTTATTTAAGGTACCAAAAAAGCAAAACAAAACAAAACAACAACAAAAACCCCACTGGATCCAGGACTTACTATTTTACGTAGCTTCATCATCTGCAGCCATCTTCTTTCCAAGTAAGATCACTTTGTGAGGTTCTTGGAGGTCAGGACTTCCAACATACCTTTGGGGGAGAAACAATTCAACTAAATACCTTCAGTGAACTCAGTCCTGTGTACTGAACTTCATTCTTATCTTCACATTGACTGAGTGACCATCTCTGTCTATTTTAGACTGTTTTGTTCTGTTGGTCTATTTGCATGCCAATGCACAGACCACTGTTACTCTGTAGTGACTCTCCATATCTGATAAAGTCTTGTTTTCTCTTTCAGGATTTTTCTTGCTTTTGATCATTTGCATTACCTGATAATTTCTGATTATTGATTCATTCCAGAAAAAAAGTACTAGTATCTTTTTATTTAAAATTAAAGATTCAATTTATGAGAGAATTAATGTCTAAAAAGTCCTGAGACTTCTATGTGCTGCCATCCTTCAGTCCTCCTGCTTGTGCAGCAAGCTCCTGCCCCACTGGGCCATCTCTCCTGTCCTGGTAACTGGTTGTCTGTTTTGGAGATCTGTTCAAAGCCAGGAAGGAGAGGGGGAAGCTGCTGGTTTGTATTCCCACNATTAAGGATTTCTCCACATTTACTAAGCTTAACAGGGCCGAGATTTAAATCAGTCTCATGGATTCCAAACCAGAGCTGGACAAATAAAACAAGTACTTCAGAAATTNTGTTTTTATGAGAGGTTTGTTGGTTTAAAATTTGGCATCCTCGGGGATGGTTAAAACAAGTTCTTGGTAAAGAAAAAGTTAGCACAATGTTGGGTCATCAGTGCTGTGTCTGAGAACCTTAACATGGACTGTAAGNGATGCTGGGCTAAGATTTGGGGATTGGATCAATGGGGAACTAGATCTCAACTGTCAGTGCCCTGAGAACCTCAGACCTGGAGGTCTCAGGGCAGTTGGAAGTCTGAGTGAAAGCTGGTCTGTTCTACTTCTATTTAGTAATGAGAATTTTTTAGAGACCTTGGAAGTGTGTGTGTGTGTGTGTGTGTGTGTACTGGGTATGTGAGAGACATACCGGATTCTGGTACTAAAAAATAAAATTTAAATTATAAGATGTTCTTTTAACATTCCGTCTACTCTCGAGCTTGATGTTGTCACCGCCTACATCCTAGGTTCTACGTGATTCACTGTTCACCTCCATCTGAGCTGGATGTGAAATTGCGCAGAAGTGCGTTTTTCAGCCTTCCCTGGAGCCACTTTAGGGTGTCTCTTCAGGGGGAGCCAGGAGACATGCTTAGCAGGTGCACATGCATCAGAGCAATGCAGTGTTTCTAATCGAGATTAGATTGCAGATCCTAGAAATAGCTTGACCTAAAAGGGCAACTCAGAAACAATTCACATTTGCTATAAAACTGTTATTTGTTTCATTTTCTCCTTCTACTTGCTGTCTGATGTGATTTCAGGACTGGGAAGAAAGGTGATTATTGCACACATATATTTCATTCTTACGAGTCTCAGAGACTCAAAGTCCACCCTATGCTGGACAGTTAACTCATTGTTCCAATGACATTTACTTCCTTTATTTCTAACCTAAAGGAATGGCATACAGATTCCAACATAGTAATAATAGTAATGATAATAATATTTCACAATCTCAGGAATCTGCTCTTNGCTTCTTAGTAGCCAAGAATGAGCTCTTCGCTGATTTCGCGATGCCTTGCTCATAGTGCGCCTCTGCCACCTCATCCTGGTCCTCGCATTAAAAGGAGCAGCCAGCTTTTGTAGTTTGACCCTCACATCCACTTAGTCTGTGGTCAGTACTTCCTTCCTGCTGGCATAGTGCCTCTATGCTCTTCCCTCTCTTCCTCCTCCTTCTCCTCCTCCTCATCTCTCTGCTATTTACTCCCACTCCAAAAAAATCATAAAACAAAACTTACAGTCTTGCTTGAGTCCATACAGCTTGTTGGAGGGAAGCCGGAATTGACAGGAGGGCTAGCTAGTGGGTCAGCTTCCCAAAACACCCTGTTAATCATTCCCGCCCCCACCCAAAAGGAGGAGGGAAGTCTACAATCAGTCAGAGTGGGCTTGCTTCCCTAGAGAACCATACTGGTCCTGGCAGTGGCTTTGTCTGTGTGCTTGGTGCTCGTTCAGTGTATTATTCGATCATTTGGAGCTCCGATTTTTCAGACAATTTAGCTGTAGGTCTTCAGAGACTATTGTCGCTGGGGGGAGTCAAGGCTGAGCTTGAAATCTCTTGTTGTTATGCACATAAGCTGCCAGCCTTTAGTTCACGCTACACATAACAACAGTCATCACAGGAGAGCTGAGAAAAGGGAGGGACAGGAACTCACCACCCCTCTCAGCCCTCATTCTTTGCCTTTTAAGATTTAGAGCTTGTGTTTAACCTTATAAATAATAGATGGTTGGTTTTTTGTTTTTGTTTTNCTTACTGTTTTTGTTTTATCTTGAGATTTTCTAGCAATGTCACAGGTCCAGCAGCTCCTGGATGGATG
The DNA here is from genome assembly GCA_001675575.1 of Neotoma lepida. Lineage (NCBI taxonomy): Eukaryota > Metazoa > Chordata > Mammalia > Rodentia > Cricetidae > Neotoma > Neotoma lepida. The sequence goes on from LZPO01034972.1 coordinate 4,298, forward strand.
TGGCTTAGTGACCTTGTGGGACAAAGTCTGGTTTCCAGCTGTTCTCCTTAATCCTAGAAGAGACAACAGCTTTCCCATGTCATATCCATTCCTTAACTTTTTTGGGGAAAGCACCTCACTGTAAGAGACACCCCTTGTTACATGCATGAGAACCATTGATTTATTCAACCAGTCAACAGATAGTTTTGAATGCTTACTACACATTAGGTTCCCTTGTTGTATATGTTTGCACTAGTGTCGAACTGGTAGGCAGAGCGCTTGGTCAACAGCCTAGGTAAAATTCTCTCCTGTCCCATCTCTCCTGTCCTCGAGTTTGAACACTTCTTGTGAGCTTCTTGGCTCCAGTGAATGTGGTTTCTCTCGTGCAAAGCGTAGTCTAGGCTGTAAATCCTTCCCAGATGACACATTGTAGTTGGGACCTAAACAGCCTGTGCCCCAGATATTCATATATGCCAATAAGGTGGACAAAGAGAAACCAGAGCTCAGAAGCAACAAGAGCTCCTGTGAGACATTCTCAATTCGAGGAGGCTTTTCGGTTACTCATTCAGCAGATGTTGTAAATTCTAGGCCAGGTACTCTGCAAGCACTGCAAACAGAACAGTAGCCACAAGATTCCTTCCCTCTGGCTAAAGGTAGCTGACAAACCAGGAACAAGAATGGAGTTTGAAATTCATTGCACAGGATGCTGTTGGGAACTGGAGAAGGAGGAAGGAGGAAGGAAAGAGAAAGCAGAAAGGGTCTGAGGGGAAAAGAGCTTGTGAGGTAGAAGCTGGGCAGACATTCTGTGAGACAGTCAGTGTGATCACTCCCTGAGAGAAAATTCATTCTCATCTGAGAGAAAATTCATTCTCATCAGGCCACCATAACAAACCCAACAGAGAGTACCCCTCTTCCCCCAGTGGCTAACAAGCTAGAACACCAAATATGTCTGTTGAGANGTTGCCATTCTCCACAACTATACATACTGCCTACATATGAATCAAAATGATCTTAAAGTCACATGTGGTTCTGTGTAATGGCCAGTCTATTTGCTTTTCTCAAAAAGGTCTTCACTAAGTACCAGGGACATGTAAGGGGTATAAATGCCTGCAAAAGGTACTGCCCCTCAGATCTTTTCCAGACCAGATAGCCACCCCCAATTCCACAAGTAACTGGAACAGATCCAGAGGCAGACTCTGAGAGCCCCAAGCTCTTTATTTACCCTTTAGTAATTACATATCTTCCCTATTGGAGGCTGAGCAATTAGTCTCCCATTGTCTTTGCAGGAAATGGCATCCATGTGACTTATTGGGAAGGCAACTGTTGACCACTCTGGTTAAGATCATTTGGACAGTGCTCAGCATTTCCTCTGGATGATTGAGTCCAGCTGACTTGGAAAGGTTTTGGAAATGCACAGATGAGACACGGTTATCATAACCAGAACACCACTGGGGCAGTTCCCTGAACAAAAATGAATCTCTGAAGTGCTGTTCTGGTCTCTTCAGATTGTGAGGGAGCTCAGCACTTCGCCATCCTATCCCTTTTCTAACATTTATTTAGTTCTGATTCCTTAAAACGTTTTCTAGAGCAAACAATTGCNAACTCCACTCAGGGAGTCCTAAACAATGAAGTGCTGCAGTCCTACACTCTGCTTCCCTGTGTTTTCCGTGTCTCCAGTATCAGCTGTATCCCTAGGCTACAGCAAAGAGCCATGAAAATCCCAGGCCTCGTACACACAACACTGGACAAGAAAGAGATAGTCTCAGAAGAGTGAGATGTTCCAGGAAAACATTCTTGTCTCATTGGCCTCTATTGGGCCCGTATTTATTTTTGACTCAATCACTGGTAAGAGCCTGGGGGTCTCTTCAGTCAGAACCTCTCCAGCCTTAGTGTCCACACAGATCACCTGGGAAAGCTTGGTTTGAGTGAAACCTTAGGGCTGATACCCCTAAGAAGTGTGCAGGAGGGTTGATGTCCCACAAAGCCCTAAGCCATTCAGATGCCCACCCCCAGTGAGATCGTTACCCCTGCTCTTGAGGCTCCATGGCTGGTGAAGGATGTATGAGGGTTCCATTAGGAAGAAGAAAGCAAGAATAACCCTGAATTGATGAGAACTATATTGGCAATACCTGCTCACAGTGTGTATTGAAAATGTTGCCTTTAGCTCAGTCATACACAGCCTGTGGTGTATCTTTGAAACAGAAAGTACACGAGGTTACACACTATTGTGTGGGAGAACCCATAAAAACAGTATTACTCCATTATAACTACGCACACATTGCAGTTCAAGAAACAGAATGTGCAGTAGTCAAATCACCTCTTTGTTATCCTTCAGTTATTTTTACTGGTAATTATTATCATATATCCAGATCCTAATGATTTGGGAATAAATGTGCTTAAGTATAAAGAGTGTCATGTGCCAAGTCCACCCTGTGTTCTTACAGTAGATAGCTCATGAGCCTTGGGAGCTACTGGAGAAGAACATACTCCCACGTATCCTGAGAGTCACTTGACATGATGCTAGGTGTGAAGATTCTGTCAGTGGTAGATCTGCCAAAGCGTTGGTCACTGTGCCCTGGTTACTGATTTTTAGTGGAGAAAATCATTATGCTTTCTTCATTTTAAAAGGGAGAACTGTCCTGGGTTTTGTTTTTGGCAAAAGATACACAGTTACCCTTGCTGAAGCTACTTAGGAAAAAGGATAATATCAACAGTCTTGTCTGTTGTGAGTCTGGTTCATCACAGATGCTGTGGGGCTTGGAATGAAGCATGTGGCTAGATCTACCTGAGGTGGTAATGAGTGGCTGTCATCTCTGGCCTCATATGCAAAGACATGACTCCTGGGGCAATGGGGAAGGTATATGGGCTTTCACCATTTCATCGGCTTGATCTACCCACCCCAGCACTTCAGCTTCANCTCTGTGTGATTGGCAGGAAGTCAGATCTTGGTCCAGTTTCCAGGAGATGCCAAGTGGTGCTAACTGGCCTTGCCAACACAATTTCACCATTCTTTTCTATGCAAGACCCTGGGATGTGGAGAGATTTCTAGCTGCTCTGGACCAGCTGATGGAAGCTGCTGGACTTGATGCTCCAGGAGGGCAGGGATTGTACTTACCTCTTAGACGTCCATGATGTTGCTTGTCAGTGAGTACATGAACAGCTGGCTGGTCTGTTCCCAGAGACCTGTCAGTGAACAACACAGATGAAGCATCCACTCTCTAAAAGGAAGAGAACATTCTGTTGCCTAACTTCAGTCATTTGTAATCTAAATATAGAATGCTGAGGTGTCCATCTACATATTTAGGACCTCATAGACTGCCAAAGAGAGATGAGATAATTTTAATTTAGCCAAGCTTGTACAATCAGTGTCCTTAATCGCTGATTTTCACACAATCCTGCTGAATGCCTCCCCACTTCCCATGCTAGTGATAGGGAGAATGTTAATAAAAAGGAATAAAAAGTTAAAATGCTTAAATGTTAAAATGCTTAAAACTTAAAATATAAAGTATTATATCAAAATAGAATTTAAAAGACTAGAAAACAAAAATTTAATGTAATACCAAATTAGGAAAACCAAGACAGCGAAAGATAATAAGAGTTAGGAGAGGCTTAAAGCTGGTGTTGTTGGACTGAGGACATGGCTGGAATTCAGGGGGTCAGGGGCGTAGAGGGGAAGAGGTCCACTCCTCATTTTCCTTAACCTGGAACTGAAATCCAGCATTTCTTTTTATTATGGAATAGTTTTAGCTTTGCATAGAATAGAATAAGAATAGAATTNTAAATGTTTTTATGTTATATTACGATCATGGACATGAAATACGGTTTTTCATTTAAGAATACTTAAAAATGGCATTTACTTTAGTTTTTACAGAAAATCATTTAAATATTGAAAGAAGTCCATCTCAGCTCTATTAGAAAATTTTATTTTTGAGACAGGGTCTTACTATGAGGCTTGAAATATTTTGATAACTGAATATGGATGCATTTTGTGACTTAAATTCTTTGCATTTCATATGTTAATTTCAATTACTTAAAGACATTGTTCTTAAAAACGAACAAGCAACAACAACAATAAAAATTCCATCTAGAATTCTAAAAAAAATTGGTATACTGACATAGTCCAGAAAGGCAAAGAGCTTCTGCCCAGGAAAATACCTGGGCCTCTTACTGGTAGGGATGGGACAGAAGGGACCAGGAGAGGCACAGACCTGGTACAGGCCCCGCAGCAGGTGAGGTGGTTCCTTTTTCCTGCCTGGTTGAGAACATGTGGAAATAAGCTAGGACAAGTATGAGTGCAGGCTGAAGTAATCTCATGTATAAATGTGCCGGTGATAGGAGGGGATGGGAGGCATGTTTTCTGAAGAGTATGTGTAAATGGTGTTGGGGAAATTCTCTGCAGAGTCAAGAGAGTTGGTGGGGTGAGGGACTGGAGACTGGGCATAGGTTTTCCGATAGTGAGGCATGATGCAGAGAGAGGGAGAGAAGTGTGTCCCAGCCTGGGTGTGGGCTCAGCAGCAGGTCTGGGGCCTGGTATGCAGCAGAGGTGAGAAGCCACATTAGGTCTCAGGATGGGGCAAGGAGGAGCCTGAGGGCAAAGCTTCCATTCACACAGCACTTACTAGTATCTGTTGCTGTTTCAAGCCTTTCTGTGTCCTGTATGTGACTAAGTTGATGCGATTTAACAGTCACGACGACACTGTGAGGTTGGTTACCACAGTTCCTATTTTATAGATAGGCAAATAAGATCCACTGAAGAAGAGAGAGGAGAGTAGCCTGGGACCTCCCAGAACTAGGCAGAAGGAAGAGTGCTGTGATACAAAGGGGAGGAATTGGCTCTAGGGGAAAATGTTACGTGTTTGAGCTTAGGTATTTCCCCATTGTTCTCTTACCTTTGGTGGTTTTAAAGGATCGGAATTCTTGTATTTGTAAGTGAAGTTTCCAATTGATTGAATTGTTCACAGATATTTTTTCCTTATTAGTGTATGCTAAGATCATTTGTAAATTGGTTTCATTTCCCTGTGCACAGCAAAGGGGCAGCTGGTAGGGAGTTTGCTGCTGCGTGAATGGGTGCCCCACACAGTGAAGAGACACAGAAAGTGAGCGGCGGGCGAATTAAAGTGGATTGTGAATAAGGTGTTTGTTTGCATTGTTCTTGCAGAGTCAGTCCTACCGGTGGTTTAGAAGACATGTGGTGTATATAAAGTTTGTGATAGTTGGTGGAAATTTGGGTAAGTGTTGTCACGTTTATTTCTAACACATTTAGTTATAAAATGGTGCCAATGAGGGGAAGCCACTGCCCTGCCCCATGCATCTTTCAAATCTGCACTACACTTCCAATGAAAAGTGTTTAATTACATGTGGCACTGAATTGGTGTTTTCTGAGTATGCCATTTTTCTTGTTAAAACTAATGTTATTAAGTGATAAGGGATTTTCTAAAATCTAGTACATCTAGATTTCAGAAAGCTCAGATGCACAACCCAGGACACCCTTGGCAATTTAGTTTATGTTCTAGCCAGCCGTGTAATAGGAGTAATAAACTCACAGACCAGAAGAATAATGTCTCCAAGGCAGAGGGTTCGCAATGGCCTGCATATTGAAACGAGAGAAAAGTTAGCCGTTTGAGGAACGGGAAATGAGCCGCGTAGCTTCCTGGGAGCTTGGCCCAGGCTGGGAGCAGTGGTTTGAGAAAACCAGAGAAGCAGCATCCCCGACTCACTGGTGATGACAAGGAGGGTAGCCCTTGCAGTCAGGGGATCCAGGTTAGAACTCTGCACCTATCTGTTGTTGTTCCACAGCGGCCATGTTTCATGACAGAGCCTCTTTGTTTGAGGACCACATTTGCCATTGAAGCTAAGCTACTCAAAAGGTGAGTGTCTTCAGCAGGAAGACCTGAAGGATGGGTTGCTCACACACATGCGATGTCCCGGGGGGCAGCACAGCCACTTCTCCATCATTTCTCCATAATGAGCTGGGGGGGGGGACACGACCCAGTGACCTGTGACCTGGGCCGCCTCCTGGAACCCCAGGAAGTCATTCTCAGACAAACACAACTAACTTGGCTTCCTTTCCTGCCTCCTTGCAACTGAGTGAGGTCACATTGTTGGANCTTTTGATTAAAGTATGATACTATATTCATCCACATTAGTAAGAAGGGACAGCAGGGAGGAAATGGTACTTTTGGTTTGTATAGGCTTTTATTTCCAAACCTTTTTTATTTTACTCGCTTGGTTATGTAGCTTCACAGAGATCCAAGAATTTGGTTTTGGGGTGAAGCCTTTACCTGTGTTTAGGGGATAATCAGCCATGACACTGCACAAGGGTGTTGATGTTAAGGTCATGTCTTTTTTATGAATCATGGACATGGACATGACCTCAGGAGGTCTCTATGATGATCTCTAAAGAGCCAAAAAGTCTCTTCAACAAAATTTCTACCCAGGGGATACAAATCCCCTCAGAGATAAGGAACTTGCCTGTGGTAAGACAGCTTGCTGATACATAAGGCAGTGAGACAGAACGAAGTAGGCCTGGTTTCTCCAGCCCACTAGNAAAGTACTGATTATTACAATATAGGATATATTTCCAAACAACTCTAAAAAGAACACAAACGTTCCAAGCATGTAGAAGTGTTAACTTTTGAAGAGCTGGTAATGCTCNTTCTGATTTGATCATTAGACACTGGATACATGCAGTAAAACATTGTACTGAACCTAGATGTTTCATCTTAATGAAAAATAAAACAATAAACCGTTAGGGACACAAGGAAGCCGTTTGAGAAGTGATCATACTGTCCCATACCTTAGTTGTGGTGGTATTCATACAACTGTAGGCTTTTGTGAAAGCTCACGGAGCTGTACAGTAGAGAGAGAAATTTGTTGTTGTGAGTGAAGGATGGAAAGAGTGAGCTCTTACAGACAGTTACCTCACGTCACTGCAAAGACAGTGGGAGGAGGGCGAGTGGAAAGAGAGAAACAGCCTGCTCCTTACACTGGGTGTGTGTGGGACAGGGACTTAGGCTGAGCCCTTTCTGCCACCACAGTGCCTGGCACATGGACGGATGTGATGAACACTTAAATATTCATTGCGTCCCCCTCTGTCCCCTCCCTCTCCCACACATTGCGTCCCCCTCTGTCCCCTCCCTCTCCCACACTCTAGTCCACCATGTTCAGATGCTCCTCTTCCTCTGCCACCCGTTCTCCTGTGGACTCAACTGACCAGCTCCCCTTCTTACATCCTTTTCCTCTGGTGTTATGTCCATGGCCCGCCCCACCCCGGGAAGCTTTAGAAGAGGCTCCTGCTTTACAGTTCTCTCTCTTGTGGCTGCCCAGCACTGGAGCACTGTACCCACAGGAACTGGGAACGCCTTGCCACTGTAGGTGACATTAGTATATAGCCAACCCCAAACTCCCTTCTCTTCCACTACCTCGTACTGAGCACCCAGTGATGCTTTGTGGAGGCTTCCTGTTGAGTAGTCTTCTAAGAACAGAACTGTTGGAATGAGAGCAGTCCAGGAGCTCAGAGTAGCAAATATGTCGTCCTCTGTGTCCTGGCACTATTAGCTGAGACAGTAGGAATGCTGTGTTTGAATTTTTTGAGGTGCAAGTGTTCCTCAGATTCTGACTCTTCATCATGAGTCGGGAAGTTTAAGATTCTTAAAACTACAACTGTGAGTATCTTGAAAAGCCAAGATTCTCTCTCACCTCTGGGCCATATCAAGGTGAGAGAGAAGTGCATGGAGAGCAGTGGTTTTCATCTGGGATCACCTTGCCTTCTTAGAGGGTATTTGGTGATGTGAGGGATGTTGCTAAATGCCCTGCAATATACAGGATAGCAGCACATGTGCACAAACCCAGAAAATAACCCCAAATGTCAGTGGTACAGATATTGAGTCAGTAAAATGTCTAAAGTACCCACGTTTTGAGGGTTTATATTAAAATATTTTAATATCTAATTGTATTAACATCTAATTACATAGATATAACCATCTGAAAAGGTCTCAGAATACAGAGGCCTGAGATGGCGTCCAAGAAGCTACCTCCCTCCTGAAGAAGCTACCTGACTTCATTAGGAGTCAAGCTTCCTCCTGATTCTAAGCAAAAACAGACCAAATGAGGTCAGACAGACAGGTCATACTGAGCCATGGTCCACAGAAGGAAAGAGAGGTTCTCACAGCGTGCTCTCAGCATCTATAGAAGGGGCTGTCTCGTGCTTTAGACCTCAGCCCAGCTTCCTCAGATGTGTTTGTCTGCAGATAAGATGGCATTGCAGTCTGAGTGGTCCTTCCTTCTGAGTCAATGGTAGTGATTCTGGTGTAATGGAAATGTGCTTAGGGAGGAGAGGGATCTCATTACAGATGATTGAGATTGAGGATTTTGGTTCACAGGGCTGTTGATTTGCATCCATTTGCTAGTGACACCACAATCTGGCTTAAATGTGAGTTGCTGCACAGGTTTGCAGCCCAATATGACTGCATTGACTGAAGCTGGGAGATTAAAGCAGCATATGTCAAGCTGCANCACAGAACAATTCTCTTGAGATGGCTTGACTTAATTATGGGGCCTATTTTGGGAGGGTAACTGTGCTTTTTGTGTGGTGTTTTTTAGGTTACACTAACCCAGCTTCCAGGCCAATAATATCTTCCCAGAAAGGGTGTGGCATATGTTGAGGACGTGAATGTGTGCTTACCG
>LZPO01034972.1:32081-63085 GCA_001675575.1 Neotoma lepida
TAAAGTGTTTTCTGTAACTGTTTCTTATTTGATTCATGAGTTATTAACAGTGTCATTTTTAAATCTCAAATCAATGACAGTTTTTACTAGTCGTTTTGTTTAGGGCTTCTAACTTGAAAAAAACGTTGTAGTTCAAGAGTGTTAGTTACTATGTATGATTCCCACAAAATTGATTCTGTAGTGGGCTGAGGGGACTGACTTCTAAATATAGACATTAGATTAAACTTAATGCATGCCAATCTTTTCTATCCTTACCATTCTATCATTTTCTAAAGGAGTTGTTGATAAATCTCTTGCAGTATTGTCATTTTGTCTGTGTATTTCTCGTGATTTGCTTTTCTTGTGGGTATACCAGTTGTCTGTTGCCCTCAGAACATGTATTTCTTTCTTTGACTTTAAGCAACTAGGAATCCAGTTTCTCAAAAACCCTGGTCTTAGAGCATTATTTTCATATTACTTAATTATCTTCAATACCATGGGCTATTTTAGGAAAGAAAAACCGTATCATAAAGTCATAGTGCTTATGCNTGAAGGAACCTTTGGGATTATCTAGTCCAACCAGTATTGATCCATCTATCCCTTCATCAAAACTCCACCAGAAAAATGTAGTGTCTAGGTATTCTCTACCACCTTTATGGCATCTCATTAGAAATGAGTCATAAGGAAATGGTTCTGAGCCANGCCTGGTAGTGCAAGTCTGTAACCCTGTCTGCTAGCGTGGTCAGTGCAGGAAGATCGCAAGTTCAGAGACTACAGAGTNCAAGGCCTGGGCAACTTAGAGCCTGCCTGAAAATTTAAAACTAAGAAAGGGGGCTAGTGAAACAGTAGTAGGCTCAGTAGTAGTAGGGAGAGCATGTGTGAGGTCCTATCAAGACAGTAGTAGGCTCAGTAGTAGGGTGAGCATGTGGAAGGTTCTTGGTTTGGTCCTTCTCACTGCTGGAGGAGGGATGGATACTCTTCTGTATAACATCCATCCATTTAGGGTTTGCTTGCTTAGCAACAGCTTCAAGTGTCTCTGCTAAGTAGGACACATTTCAGCTTTCCTGCTAGTTTTTACTAACAGTCTCAACTCTCTTCAACANGATTGCTCTTTTGTGAAAAAGTTCTTAATTCTACATAGTCAAGGCTTCAGTGACTACTAAATTATTCATGCATCATGCATATATAGCGGCAGGTTATATGTGTACATGTATGCATACTTCAATATATTGTGAGAAATGTTTTACTGGGTAAATTATTAAGACAGGCTCTCAGGGAAATATTCTTTTCTGAGGCTGAAACCAACCACTTGCATTGTAGGACTTAGGGAATTACATTTGACTCAGGATAAGCAAGTGAGAGTGGAAGCTGTGGTTCTTGCCTACTGTTCTTCAGCATGGACAACAGGGTTCATGGGGTCCGAGCTGAAGAGAAACAACATCCTGTTCAAGGGAGGGAAAAAAAGCACACAGCAGCAAGTTTCCTGTTTGAAAACATAATGGAACTGCATTTAGAAATCATGCTGGCTGGCTTTCTGTGTTTCTCACAGAGAAGACAGAGATGATGCTGGCCTTCGTTTGCAAACGTGAGGTAAGTGTTATGTTTGGAAGTAGCAACTCCAGTTTACACACTGAAAGAGTTTCAGAGACTAGCTCCGAGTGTAACAGACCCCGCTGGCCTACAAGTGGTCTGTAGGTCAAGGGTCACACTACCCCACCCTTATGTGCCTCTCCAGTTGTCAAGAACAAAAACACAGATTGGGGTCCAGAACTCTTGAGATGTCTGAAGAGTCTTCTCTTTGGGCAAACAGAGCAAGTCCAATGTCTTCATAGCTTGGCAGTGTGTCTGAGCAGGAGCAGAAGGGCAGTATCCTTCCGTGGACAGGTCAGTTTCTTGATGCCTGAAATTGCATTATCATTGCAGCTTAAAGAATAAGAGCTCAGACTTGCTAAGAAATGGCACGTGTGGCTTCTAGTTTGACAGAGTACTACTTGTCCGTTCTGTTAGCCTCACTAGCTCACTGGATCTACAGGTGGGCACAATATTGACCAGCAAAACCTCTGTTTGGTCAAGTGTGGCTAGTATGTTAAGTAACTTCACCCAGCTTGTTCATATCAGAAACACCCACTTTTTTCATTGTTTCTGGAACCCCAATGTAAGTGAAGCTGGAGTGAATGCTGTATTTCCCTAACTACCACGTTAAAGCACACTGTTAAGCAGCCGTGTTACACAGTTGACTCAAATTGAAATTACTCTCAGCTAATACCCCAACATCTTTCTCACACTTGCTGGTGTCAAACCACATGTCCCCCGTTCTGTACTTGATAACTTCTTGTTGCTGTTCAAGCCCTCATGATTTCTCTTGTTCCATCCCAGCTGTAACCCATTACTCCAGTCTATCAATGTGGTCACTTACAACACTCCCTGTTTCTCTAAAAGTNTGTTAATCTGAATGCTTTCCCAAGCTAGTTTTCCATGTCTTCAACTAAGAGATTGACAAGGTTGTTGAAGAGCTGAGGGCCCCATTTCAAGCCCTAAGTGCCACTTTATAGGTGGAGGGACTCCTTCAGCTTTCTTTAGTCTTGTCACTCACTTCTTCCCCCGCACCACCATCTGTCATGCATCACGTGTGTCATGAGAGGCCGTTCCTGATGCTGAAGTTCATGAAGATCCACATTCAAGATCCCTGTCAAAACAGAAACTGAGACAGGACCCCCCTGCCTGAGGGATAAGACTAACCGCTAAGACACTGAAGCAGGCTTTTGCAAGCCCAGCTTTCCATCAGTATGTCAGTTATACCTTGAGACTTTAGAAGACTTTTTTTCCTTATAAATTCAATTATTACTGAGATTTAGAGTACAGAAATAGGGCTGAATTTTACACAAAATGATTTTAACACATTTTTGTTTCCCTTGCTAGTGATAAATTATCAAAATCAGAGTGTATCAACTAGAATATTAGAAATCCACCAAGTACTCCCGTCCGTGTCCCACCAACTGCCAGTCTGTCTTTCCATTATGCTCGCACCCTCCCTTCCTAAATCAAGACAGACTTGAACTACGGAAGCCTCTTTCCAGTCATGTCCCTGTCCCAGTGCTGTCCATGCTGACCCATCCTGCAGGGGGCTGCGGAGCTCCAAATNCAGGTCCTTCCACTTTGCCTGGTTATCATCTGCTCAGAGCAGCAATCAAACCCTACGCCACCTAGTGGACTCATCGCTCCTCCCTGTCTTCCAAGTCCTCTGATGCTCATAGCCAGGAGTGTCCCCACCTACTTCTAGATAGAGAATTCTTGTTCCTTAGCAATAAACCAAGTGTTCTTTCTCGAAGCAGCCTTTTCTCATCTCTTCACTGGGAGACATTTCTTCCTTCTTTAAATTCTTCCTACAGCTTCCAAGTGACCATGTTTCATGAATATTATTTTTGTTTCTTTTATCAAAAGCTGCTCTGGGGCAGGATGACTGTTGTTTCATCTTTTTGGCTCACCAGTAGTAGACAGGCTGTATTGGATGGATGCATGGATTGATGAGGAGATAGGTAGGACATTGGTTATGGGAGAGTGGTTAGAGAGACAGGATTGACCCAAGACAGGATAAATAACTTGCTAATATCACATATTTCCACTAACCCAATTAATAATAAAATTGGTCCTCAATTTTGGTATTAAAATTTGGCTAATGCCACTCCCGAGTTTCTTCCATGGTTTTGCTTTAGAGTTTTTAGATTTTTGTTGTTGTTGTTAAATTTTTTTTTTTTTTTTTAGATATTTTTGTTGTTGTTGTTCACCACATTATAAACTTATGGCTCCTTGGTTTTGCGTGCTTATGAACATACATTTGGGCAGAAGGTGCAGTGGGCTTTCCTATTACACTATTCAAATTTCAGAAATAATTTGAAGGGTGTCTTTGTCATTTTGTAAAGGTTGTGCCACACAATTTGAAACATGTATAGATGTTGAAAATACTTAGCTTTTCAACACCAAAAATCAAAGTTTTCTTTAAAGAGTAGTTCCTGTTAGTTAGGCCATACCTATGATTTTTGTTGGTTTGTAGCTTGGTGGTGGTTGTTTTAAACCAATAGGACCCAGAAATCTGATGTTTAAAGTAGAGATTGGGCCCTAGGATGAAATAACCACCCTACCTGAGAGAGTGGTTCTNGGGCTCTCGGCTACAGAATAATTTATGCATGATGCTGTCCCTGGGGCCCATTTGCCTCATTTGAATCTGAAAGGGAGCCGCATCCTTCCTGTTGCTACACAAAGATGCTGAAAGAATTTACTGAGAGACCAGGCAGAGTAAGAAGCCTTATGGTTTCCACACATCCTGTGCCCTGGCCCCTTGCCGCTAAAATAGTGAAATAGTGGNGAAGGAGGTAGAAAAAGAAAAATAAAGGAATAAAATTCCATGGCGCTATTAGAAAGCCAGGAGAATCATTCTTTTTAATCTGCTTCTCTTGGTGTTTTGTCAGATGTTGTTCTGCAGATAATGGCAGCTAGAAAGAAATGTAGGGTTACTTTTTCTGTTTCAAATAAAACTGTGATCATGCACAATAAGCCTACGGACACTCGCTGTGAATCATGAGTTGGCCAGTTGTCTGTCACCAATGAGCCTAGTAAATGAAGGTGGTGGTTTCTCCTGTTGGAACCTCTTTCTTCCTTTCTGAATTAAGTTCCCTAGAAGTTACAGAATGGTAAAAACATGTGTTGCTATTTGTTTCAGCAATTCCGTCAAAATTGCCAAATTAGTAACTTCACAGTTAATACTAACATAAATTGCCCTGGCATTATACATAGGTGAACTACACGAAAAAGACTGACCCGAGAGAAGAAAATAGAACAGCTTGTATTCCTCACGTTTCTCTTCTCAGCAGCTATTTCTTTTGTTATTTCCAGTGCAGCAAGGCTGAGCAGTGTCCAGTGTGCTGCTCCAGCCTTAGGAAGCCTTAGGAAGAGNGTGAGACCAAGTAGATAAGGCAGAGGCTTCGTCACCAGGGAAATGGGGATTAGCACCTGAGCACACTTCTGCCTGGTCAGACGGTAGCATGTCAGATGCACTGGATATACAGGAAGGGTCTACAGAAATGGAGATATGAATTAGATTTCATCCATGGGACAATGTTTGGAATTTCTAGAGATCTTCATGACAAACAAGGGATTTCTTTCCATCTTGTGGCTCATTTATTACGACCTTGTCTTAATTCCACATGTGTAGATTCAAGTATGTGTTTTTGTAGACTACTTAGAAGGCATGGATGCTATTTTTCTGGTATTCTGCTGGAACCTTTACCCTAATCAGTGTTTAAGTTATCTAAATTTAATTTTTTTAACCTTTTCCAGAAAGGTAAAAGGACTGGTATCATGTTTAAAAAAAAAGAATCTATGTAATTTACCCAAAATATGTGGAATGATTTCCCACAGATAAGGAAATGCTTTTGAAGATGAAGAGAAGCAGGAAAGAGCCTAAACTAAGGGACAACTACTTTACCCCCTCCTGCAGAGAGTCACTGGCCCTTATCTTTCAGCAGTATTCTGGTCATTAAAGAACTCTTAAGCTTCTATGCTGCTGTAATATTGCCATCTAAGACTCTGGTCCATAGAGCCAACAGCATCTCCCTTGCATTAGGGAGCCCTGTCTGCACCATAAACACGGTCATTATTGTCATCTGTAGCTGTTGCTCCAGAAAGCCTCAAAGGCATGTCACCCAGAGAGAGAAGCTGGTAACATTTGGTGCTACAAAATCTGAAGGAATATGAGGTGTGTGTGGGGAGGATGTTTAATTCATGTCCACCTTCGAGTTATTAGCTTTTAGGAATTGCCAGAGACTAAAAATACCATCACTCAAAGAACTTCTCATCCATATTTGGATCAGCTGTTGTAAAGGTTAAAGTCTGGAAATGGCAAGTGGCTTAGCCTAGGCCACCATCAGGGCAGGGCAGAGCAGTGGGCGGTTTGGCCTGCTCTGCTGTCTTGTGTTCCCCACAGGGAACACTCTTCTCGGCAGGGGGCTCACTAGCTAATGGTATCTAACCTGCGGCTTAGGCTGATCTCTCCTGTGGTGGAGTCTCTATACCAGTTGCTGTCCCGGGGATGGGGTGCAAACTCAAACGGGTCAATTCATGATTTTTCTCATTGCTGTGACAAAATACTCAACGAAGCAGCTGGGGAAGGAAGGGCTTCTTCTGGCTCACAGTTTGAGGATGCAGTCCATCATGGCGGGGGAAGCACGGTGACAGGAGTGTGGAGCAGCTGCTTAGCAGACAGACTGATGAATGCCGATGCAGAGCTCTCTTTCTCCTTCCTCTTAAGGACCCCCGCCCGTGGGGAGGATGACACCCACCCACACCCCTCTTCGTTTAAACCTTTCTGGAAACACCTTCATTGACACAAANGAAAGGTGTTTTCAATGTGACTTTAAATTCAGTCAGACTGACAGTGATTAACCTTTGTAACAGCGAGGGGCTAGTTAAAAATTCCCCAGTGGCCACATTGGAAAAGCAGAGAAAAAGAAGAGAAAAGCAGTGATGTTGATACGGTTTTACTTAAGTCTACACATTTAAAACATCATTTCTATAAATAATATAAATAATCACATTTTAAATTTTATTGAGGTGTTTTGTATCCCTTTTTCATATTAAGCTTTTAGGATCTGCTTGTGTGCCTCACACTTCTATCCCAGCTCAAGTTGTACCATCCAGATGTGGTTAATGCTCACTTGACATATGAGACAGTATGGGTCTGTTCAACCNATCAAGCCCAAGCTAAACACCCAGACAGGCCCTTATCCTTTAAAACATAAATGTCTCTAAGTACTAGTTCATGCTTCTTTGAATTTTTATTCTTAATATGCCACAGTTGTCTCCTGAAAGCGGGACAGGAAAGCCAAATGTGACTGCTATAAAATGAGCNTGCCTCCTGGAAACACAGCCCTGTTCCTGCTCAGATGGGTTACTATCTGATATATGAGTCCATGAAATAACTCCATGAAATTCTGCATTTAATGTCTGACATTCCCTCAGCAGCTGCAGCTGCTTCCTGTGGGTAGGGTTCAGATGGCTTTCATTTACAAGATTCCTTACACTGAGGCTGCTATCGGANTGATTATACATTCCAGAGACTGCATCCCAAGTCAGTCTAATTAGCAATCTTCTAAGAAATAATTGTTCAGCTTTAACTGTAGCTCTCAACAGCTCACTTTGACCTAATTATAAATGTAATGTTAAAATGTATAAGGAGGAAGATCAAAGAGGAAGTCGTTGTGTGTTCTATTTGTTCATGCGCGGTCTTCCCGTCTCCCAGCCTCCTCCTTGATCTTCCTGAGGAAAGGCAATGTGGAGAATAGTAATGAAAACTGAAGCCCAACCTGTTTATTTTGCTCNTCTTTGAAACTGGGATTATAATAGTGCTACTTCAGAGACTTANGGGAATGGACCTTAAAAGCACAGTGTCTGGCCCATAATTGATGCTCAACAAATATTAAATTGCTTCAGAACAATAGGGAGCTAACAAGTGCATCTAGTCTGAGAAGCAAAANGATGCCTACCAGGCATTCCTCTAGGACATTATCCACAGGGTTCTTGGAATCAAATTGGGCTCAGCTCATCTCAGCACTTTGTTTTGTGTGTCTTCAGCATGGTGCATTGAAATGCCATCATTCCCGAGGGTGATGGGCATGTTGGAGTTAATGTGACTACTCGTTTTACAGGACAAGCAGGGGGCACTGTCAGAGGGTTGAGCTGACCCAAATAAAACATTCTAAGTCGTCAGAACATATCGAGCTTTCCTGGTGAATTCTGGCAGTGGTGCAGAAGACAGTGGGCTTCGGGGTGTCTCTGGGAATCATGTTTGCTGATTCTTTTACACAGAGTGAAGAAGGTACCTTTAGATTAAGACTTCGCCATCAGCTGCTGCCTCCCTCTGACGTTACCTCCTGGCCCTGCTCTTCCGGGAGCCCTTCTTGGCTGGAACTCATGGGCTCTCTTGAGACNTCTATGTATTATCTCTTGGTTGAACATACATGAAATTATCAAGTGGTTATTGGCACGAGTGTGGTTCTCTTAAAGGAAACCTACATTTTCTTTAGCACTTTTTCTTTTCTCGGCTGGACTGTCTTAGTCTACTTCCTACAGTGTCACTTAGATGAAAGAGATTGACAGTAGGGAGGGAATCTCAAGCCCCGTAAAAGTCTTGGTGTGCACAGTTGGAAATTTTTATTTTATGTGTATGAGTGTTCTGCCTGCATGTACGTTTGTACCATGTGCGTGTCTGGGGCCTGTGGAAGTTAGAAGAGGGTGTAAGATACCCTGGAACTGGAGTTACAGAGGGTCATGATCTACCATGTAGGTGCTGGAAACTGAACCTGGTTTTTCTGGAAGAGCACCAAGTGCTCCTAATCACTAAGCCGTCTTCCCAGCCTCACATGTTAATTTTTTTAAATGTATTTTAATTATCTAAATTATTTGTCTGATCCCAATTACCCAAATCCTCAGTAAGTTGGCTGCTTTCTTTTAAGGACCTTGTTCCATCTGTTCCTGTGNTCCAGACTTAGAACACTAAGTCAAAGGGAGTTGTCACTCCTGTTTTTCCTGATTTACTTGAGTTTTAGGCTCCATGGCCATGAAAGGATTTGGAAGATGATGTTTAGTATAGAAGACAGTCTATGACTTCACCGGAACTCACATATACCGTTGCCTTCCCCTTTTGCTTTGCTGTGAGTCAGTGGTTACATACCTAATTTGGGGGGGTNCTATTAAAAACCTGCCAAGCAGTAGTGGATTCATATTATAAAAGACCCCTAAGCAACAAGTTCCTGTAATGACTAAAGCAATGGAAACTACCACAGTTCTCAGGAATAACAGATTAGTCAGGAATGTGCTGAATAAAGGGAACAGACACAGAGAACACACACTGTGTGGTTACATTTAGGTGAAAATCTGGACCAGAGGAAAACGACTTTGGGGTGGAATTGGATTGGCTACTAAATAATCTTTCTAGCGTGATTATAGTGTTCCATCCTGATGGAGGGCTGCTACATAGGTACATCCTGTTCATGTCTNTAGCCAACTGAACTGCAAATTGACNATCTGTATATAGCAGTATATCTAAATTACACCTGAACTTGGGAGAGGGTGCAAGGGAGAAGACAAGAAGGAAGAAAAACACTGCAGCTAGAAGGTGAGGAGGAAGGATAATGGAGGCAGCAGGGGGAGGCTGGGACTAACAAATGATACGAACCCAGAAATCCACATGCCTGGTCACCTCCCCAGATTAGTGGAAATTCGTTTATGAGGTACTTCAAGACAGCCAGGGTCCCTCCTATGTGAGAAACAGTGTTTCCTGTTGACAGGACGCTTTCCGAGAATTGTGTGAGAAGTCGATGCCTCCTGGGTAGTGTGGGGCAAACAGAAATCTCTGGGACTCTGTTAAGGGGCAGTGTCTATTCCCTGCCCAAATGGTTTATTTGTAGTACATTTGTACATTCTCCATGTGTGTACATGTAAGTGTGCNGCAGTGTCGGGTGGGAGGGAGACACACCTTGCAGGAGTCGGTTCTGTCTTTCCAACACGTGTGCCCCAGGGATAGAACTGAAGTGACTGGGCGTGGCAGCAGGCTCCTTACAGAATAAGGATACAGAAGAGAACACTCTCGAAACAGGACTTTTCAGGAAGTGTTGGGAAATACACATANTTACCTCCCATTCTAAATCTCTCTCCCTTGCCTTCTCCTCAGGTGCACTCTGCCTGCAGTTTGAATCTTTTAAAAACACAAATCCACTGTGTGGCTGCTGACTAGAAACCTCCATGGCCTGCTTGCTCTTTCACATTAGGCCCTGCTCTTTACCAAATAACCCTGCTGTTCCTGGGAATGGCCCTGAATTTGTTCCTTTGTTGCTGCATTTCTCAGCCCAGGAAGCATGTCACCCACCCCTTCCTTCACCAGTCCTTTCTACAGGCCCAACCGGATGCTGTATCAATCTGCTCTACATCATCATAACAAAATACCTGAGGAGGCCACTTAAGAAAGTGGTTTATTTAGTTCACAGTTCCACAACTTGACAGCTCAATGGCAGAGCATAGACTTGGCAGGTAGCAGCCCCTGACTACGTGATGATAGCAGTGACGGGAGCAGATTGATGATTGCTTCTCAAACCTGGAGCAAAAAGGATTGGGTCGGGCAACTCTGGCTTTTACAGTAGCTCGCTGGTGAAAGCCACAAAGAAATCCCAGTAGATTATCTATCTCTGAAGGGCACATTTTTAATAAGAAGGATCTCCCACTAGGCCCACATCCAAAAGATTCTGCCACTTCCAGGACCACCAAGCTGTAGACCAAACTTATAATCACAGTGGACCCTTGGGAGGATTCTCGGCAACACCTAACCTATAGAGCTTGCCTCAGCATACCTGAGCTCCCTGAACACCACTGTCTAGGTAATAAGCAGAAAAGTTCCTGTACACTAACACTGTAAATAGGGGCGGGGAGGGCTGTGTTACAGCCATTGCTGAAGAAAAGTTAACTTCCTGCATTTTTTCAACACTTCTCTTACATGCCAATTTGTGTCATTTGTCCTTATCAAAATGAGAAAACTGTGGGGAGATAAAAGCAGGGTGGTTTTCCAGCTTCCACATCAGGTTAGCAATAACACTGAGGACACGCCAGGAGCCCGTATGTTCCCACTAGCCTGGAAAGTGAAGAAAAGAGCGAGTCCCCAGGAAAGATCAAATCGTTGCTGAAAAAGCACTCCCGAACTCCAAGGAAAACAGATCTTTCCAGCTGAGTGCCTTCCCTGAGGCCTGAAGAGTGTCATCGGCCAAGTAGCTATTCTTTCGTCTTCTGCATAAACCACCCCAAGCCAAGGGCCCTGGCATCTGTGANCAGCAGAGTGGCCATCCACTGCGGAAATGTATTTGAACTTAGGGAGTAAGTAACCGTCTATTCACATAGTGCTTAGAGCATGCNTTTTCATAAACTTCCCCACGGATGCAGGTGTGGGCACAAATGCAGACCAGAGCTTTGTCCCCAAAGTTGAGGCTGGTAGAATGAGACAGTTATTTCGGCTAGGTCAGTCTAAAATGTAAAAGNAAATGATTAACACCAGGATGCCCAGCTGCCAAAGCTGTGTTTTCAGCTGCAACAGCACCATGCCTCTGGGGAGGACAAGAGGGCTCTTCTCCAGCACCTCAGAAAGAGCTGGGCCAGGAGCAGAAGACTTGGTCTTGCTTCATGGTAAACAGTCCAACCTGGAGTCCACATCAGACAGCCGGTGCAGAGCTGACTGGAGAGGTGGGTTTGATTCCCGAGATCTCATGGGCACCCATTTTTCTATAATAAATAAAACAACACACATCGTCTTGGGAGCGAGAGCACCTCAAGCAGTAAGGGACTGGATTTTGCCTACCACATGGACTCACTGTACTGTGCCAAGGAGACCAAAGGCAGTCAAACCCCAGACATATTTACAGTTGTGTGTCTGCAAACCCGCCATTGGAGTCTCATCTGCAGCGCTTTCGGGGACCTGTCTCAGGGGTCCTCACTCACTCTGGTCCATTCCTTCTTTCCATTTACCTTCCTTTTAGGGTTCCCTCTGCTATCTTTCTGGGCAAACTGTCACAGTTAGAAAATGTACTTCCTGGAAAGGAGACACNAAGGCCCTTTGCAGAGGGCACAGGAAACTGAGCACATGAGCTGTGAGTTATCTCATATGAAGCCTTGTTCCTCTGAAGGTATAGCCAGAATTACTCAGACAGTATTCCCTTTAAACCTATTTATGCAGCTGTTTCGGAAATCTAGAATCGCACGTGTGGAGGAAAGTCGCAAAGGGAAGAAATACAGNGAGACTGATACAGAAAACCGCACTATTGTTATTCCTCAAATAACCCACTAATATTTAACCTTGGTCTCAATTTGGAATTCCAGTCAAAAGTATAATGTTAGAGAGTATCAGCATGTCTCTTTATGATCTCAGGACTTNGTCAAACTTGGGGTCATGTGGTATAGGACAAATTGTAACACATTGATTATGTGGTTATTTGTAGGTATGGAGACTTTGTCTTGTCTCCTTCATTTCTATAGTGAGTGGGAAAGCAGTAAAACTGGTTTCTAGTTTACTTTTGCCTAAGATAGAAAATGATGCATTCCTATTTTGTGTGTGTGTGTGTGTGCCTGTGTGTGTGTATGTGTGTCCAAACACACGAGAAGAGTTCATGCTTGTGTGTACAGGTATGTAGGTGCAGATGTACATGTGTGCACATGTATGTGGTAGCCAGAGGTAGACTCAGATCCTTCCTCTGTGGCTCCCCGTTGTTTTTTGAGACAGGGTATGGATGGAGCTCATTGAGAGCCAGAATGACTGCTCAGTGAGCTCAGGGATCCTCCTTCCCCTNCTTCNTCNGCTTCTTCAGCTCTGGACTCACAGACAGCACACCACCGTGCCTGGCTTTTCTGTGGGTGCTGGGGATCTGAGCTCAGGTCCTCAGTGCGGTAGGTCCGTTACCAACTGAGCCGTTCCCCCAGCACTACATTCTCATTTTGTGCTTGGCCTTAGCCTTTCAATTCAAGCTTTCTCCAAGAGTGTGGGTAGTCATTCTGTGCCAGAGCCTGTTANGGTCTTCCCCCACAGGTTTTGTGTGAATTCTTTCTGTGCCACAGGCTGAGATCTTTGATAAAGTCTGCCTCCCACCACTTGCTTCACAGAAGATTTGCTGTAATAAGCCAGGTATCGCCTTGGATCATCTTCATGCTGGGATGCAAGTTACTGGGGAAAAATATTTTTTATTCTTATGTTGCTGAAGCACCATCCACACTCCTATAACTCAGTCTTCCCTCTGCCTCTCCAGCAACTGAGATTTACAGGCATGTGCCAACACACCAGCTTGTATGACATTGTCTTAGATTTCTNTTGCTGTGAAGAGACACCATGACCACAGCAACTCTTGTAAAGGAGAACATTTCATTGGAGCTGGCTTACAGTTCAGAAGTTTAGTCCATTGTCCTCATGTTGGGAAACATGGTGGCATGCAGGCAGACATGGTGCTGGAGAGGCACCTGAGAGTGCTACATCTGGATCCAAAGGCAGCAGGAAGTGACAGTGGTGCCTCCCCCTAGTGAAACACCTCCTCCAACAAAGCCACATCTACTCCAACAAGGACACGCCTCCTAATAGTGCTGCTCCCTTCAGCCTATGGGGGGCGGGCATTTTTATTCAAACNACTACAGACCTCATACTAAAATTTCTTGGGAATGTTTGTTTCTACACTGGGGCATTGATTAAACACTCTGAATGCCACTAGTGACAGATTTCAATATGAAAGTTGGAAAATAACCATGGCCTTGAGGGTCATGTAGCTCTGGCTTTGAACGAATCCCATTATCTCCTGAGTTCTCTAATCTTTCTGGGTATAGACTGTTCTGTTGGTTGTATTGTTGTTTTGTAGCAGAAAGAATTAAATTGATATAAAATGTAGATCATCCAAGTACAATGTCTGGAGTAATATAGGCCTTCCTGTTCCCTTTCCTTCCTGCAGTAGGGACTTCTGGGAGAGGGCAGAACACAGTTTCCTATGAATTCTTTGACTTGAGCTGTTGTTTAAATCAGTACCCTTTCTACAGTAAGAGTCAGAAATATTGAAGGAAGACTTGAGGGGCAGTGTGACACAGTCCAGTGGGTTCAGAGTGTAGCTCAGCCAATAGCAACTGCATCCCTCAGCACCCTCATCAGAATGCAGCTTTCAGGCCTTCATCTACTACTACTGAGTCAGAAGTTTGAACAGGGCCCAAGCCTTGTGTTTTCACAGGTCGTCCAGGCGACTGCCACTCTAGNGTGAAGTTTGAGAACCACTGATGTAGGGGAAATCCCACTGGATGAGTTCCTTGCTTGTTCAACTACAGAAGCCAGCAGGCTTGGCTTTGCTTTTCTCTCCCTTGTGCTGAGCCTCAACCCCCTTCCCTCTGAAAGAGGAAGGCCATGAAACCAAACAGCTTCTAAGATCTTCTGNAGTTATGCTGTGTAGTCTTAAGCCAGCTGTGATAACATTTTCTTATCATGAGTACACTCTAAAAAATAAATGAGGGGAAACCTTAATTTGTGTTACCTCAGAAGAAAGCATTAACGGGAACTGAAGAGATGGCTCGGTGGTTAAGAGTGCTTGCTGCTCTTGCAGAGGACCTGAGTTAAATTCCCAGCNCCCATATCAGACAGCTCATAACCACTTATCATTCCCACTCCAGGGGNTCTGATGCCCTCTCCTGGACTCTGAGGGCACCTGCACACATACACATACATAAAAATAAATCTTTTAAGTATTGTTGCAGAAAATGAATATATAAAAAAGAAGAAACTTGGAAATATTTAGAATTTCAGTATTTCGGTACTGTACCCTTGCTGCACCCCTTGCTTTGTATCTTTGTATATGTATATGGAGGGGCATGCATTCACATTTGTGTGTGTGCCTGAGGAAGTCAATATTGGTGTCTTCATGTCTTCCTCTATCATTCATATTCTCTCTCTCTCTCTCTCTCTCTCTCTGTGTGTGTGTGTGAGAGAGAGAGAGAAGAGAGAGAGAGAGAGAGAGAGAGAGAGAGTGTTTTACTGGGAATTGAACCTGGGGCCTGTCACACATACTAGGCCAGTGTTCTGTCACTGAACTGTATTTCCAGCCCTCTGTTACAGCTAGATTAGCTGGCCAGTGAGCCCCAAAGAGTCTTATGTCCTCATTTCCCTGGAGCTGGGTGGGAGTACAGGCATGTGTGTCTTGTCTGGTTTACTCTCCCTTTTCTGTGAAGGTATATCCACTTACTAATCTGCATACATGTAATGTCACACCCTGATGAGATTACAGCATCCATCTGCTGAGTGCTCTGCACTAGAAACAGGTTAGGGTGCTAAGGGCACACAGTCAGGCTTGCATTGCCATAGACTGAGTTCAAGGAGTGTGTGTTCAAAGAACAGAAAGGCACACAGTGTGTCTGGAGAGGAGGAGGCAGGAGACAGGTGAAAGCCAGAACAGAATTGCTGGAACACCCTAAATGTTTCCAATACAGGAGGGAAGCATTTTAGGGCTGGAAGTAAGTTTAGAACTGTCTCCTGACTGTTGGGTAGAGGATGGGTTAGAGGGCAAGGAGGGGAATATCTGCTGAAGTAGCACTGCTGTCTTGTAATGTGTGTATTCATTTCCCTTAACTATAGTGTGATCATCCTACCATTCCGTCACAGTGTCATTTAATAGCTGCATAGGAATCTGTTTGATATGTGTTGTTAATCTCCTGTGGGTGAGTGCCTAGATTGTGTCCAATTTTTCATGATCATGGATTGCACTAAAGTGAGTGTTGTTGACTCTTTATACATAGTTTTGTTCCTAGGATAATGTCTAACCGGGGAGTCCTGGGCCAAGAATAGCATGCATTTGGAGACTTTTTCCTGACTCCGTTGGTTCATTTCATCTGTAATTGTTTTAGTGGCCATTTTCCAATATCTTAACACCTTTAGCTGTGCCTTTCCCCAGGCTGAGCCCAGAGTGAGCCAAGCAAGGCCCTCTCTGGAGACCCAAGAAGTAATTGTTGTTTATTTTGTCTCTGTTATTCCTAGTACCATTACCTTGGTTGTTAGTTTCGTATTATCATATATGTCCATTATCCTCTTCATTCTCAAGTGAGAGTTGAACAGATACAACAGATAATAGGTCCTAGATACATGCTTGTCACTGACCTCATGATGGCCATACCGTGTGTGTTCCCTGGTCTAGCTCCTTTGTTCTGAGTAGGATATCCATGTGGCCCTTCTGAACAATACAACTTGAATGTGTCACTGGCCTAATCCTTTTATCCCAACAGTGACTTCCACCACCCCCACCACTGTTCAGATTCTTCCATTGTCAGAAAAACTTGAGTACTGAAAGTTATATATAGTTGGAGCTGTTTTAACACACAGAAGAAATTAGCCAGACTCAAAAAGAGTGCCCAAATAGGTCTTCAGTTCTCTGTTTTGACTCTCTCTATATTACTCCCGTCTAGTTCTTGGTTTCCACCCAGAAGTCATCAGTCTTTTANATATTTTTCAGCACATAATTGANGATAAAACAGAAACTATATCTTGGGAGCCATTGCCCCAACCTCACAGGCACAGAACTTGTATCATCGTAACACACACACCTTGAATACATAGGTCCTCGGGCTTTTGCTAGGTGTCAGCTGGGCAGCCCGTCATACCACATAACCAGGGTCACTGCTGCAGATTCTCCATTGACTTATAAATGAATGGAGTTGTTCCTCTGTCCCTTTCCCGTTCCATCAGTAATTGTAGAGCCTCTCTACAGCGAACAGGTGCCTGGCGCNTAGTTCAGTAGGTTGGTGGTTAGCAAGAACTTACATTGCAGAAGAAGCCACAGTCCAAACTCTGAACGCAGAAAGTTGCAGAGCCAACCCCTCTGGGTAGTCCAGTATAATCTGGCTTCCTACAGTCCCTCCATCTCAGCATAGGTGAAGATGGCCAAGGTGGTCTTGTTTGGATGGCTGAGACAGTGGCTTGTCCACAGCATNAAGGGACTGATAGGGTTCCACAGCACAGCTGCTCTGTGGAGTCATTGAGCAAAGATAGAAAGGTCAGGATAGAGTTGGACAGCCCAGCCTTGCTGGGAACAGTGCTGAGGGAGAGGAGAGGCTGAGGACCCTTCAAGGACCACAGAAGCCATCCCTGAAGAATTCGAAGGTGACTACTGCAACCCCACACAGTTCTGATTCTCCTTTAGTTCCTAACTGAACATCACCCCAGGCCCAACATGCCAGCGTTCTCAGAACATTGTTGGTGGCTTTAAGAAGAGTGGGGATAGGTATAACCTATCCTCCGATCCATTTGCCTTTCTCTCCTGTCAGTTCTCAGAAAGGAAAAATCTGTGTTTGAATGCTGATATTTAGGTAAAATTAGTTTATTTCATGCAGAAATGCCACTCACCCTAGTACCTTCTGCTGACTTTTCAGCCGACCTGTGCAGATCTTGTCTGCTGGACATGCAATCTGAGGATCTGAAAGAATGGGGCAGACTACAGTCTAATGCTGTGGACAACCTTACTTCAGCTCCCATGTACTTTTATACACAGATGTAACAAAGAAAGCAATGATCCAAGGAAGGTGATTTGAATTCACACAAAAACACTATCAGAAAAACATGTAAATAAACATTAGTAAGCACATACTAAATATTAACAGAGCAGCCCTTTCCCAGAACTTTCTCAGGACAGACTAATTTAAACACAATTGCCTGGCATGTACTATAGATTGTATCTGGGAAAGCCTGAAAGCAGGGCAGAGGCCATATCCAGATTCCGGACACACTGACCAGATTGGGTTCTACTGCTATGATCTGACATCCAGCAAGAGCAAACATGTCTTATGAATTGAATGTAAATGTTTGTCACAGGAGGCACGAAGTCTAGGAACAATCCAGGGACCAAAATGTACCTGAGGTAAAAGGCCCTCTGCCTTTTTTCCTGGAGCCTCTCTCACAGCTCCCCAAGGCATTGTTTGTTCACCTTGTGCTATTCATTTGACCATGTGTGTTTCAACACTTTCATTTTGGTGAACTTTGAAACTGGCCCTTTGATGATACAGTGCAAACGAGATTTTTCAACACAGTAGTCATNTGGAAAGATAAGCAATCCTCCACCACCACCTCCCAAATAATACATCAGAAATGATTAGCCTGGCTCANTGGTACACATCTGTAATCCCGATGCTAGGGAGGCAGAGGCAAGAAAATTGCCACAAGTTCAAGGCCACCAAGGGCTACACAGTGAGACCCTGTCTCAGAAAAACAACAGAGTAAGCCTTAGCAAGATGTGGTGGCTCATGTCTGTGGTCTCCGAGGTTAGGAGGCAGAGACAAAATTGCCCAGGGTTCCAGGCCAACCTGGGCTACATAGGGAGATACTGTTTTAAAGAGGTGAAGGTGTCCTTGTAGGACAATAGCCCCATGCTAGTAATTCCACATGTAAAAGAGTAGGTTCTTTGCTGAATTGAGATCAAATGTGTTAGGCAGAAATACACCAACACCTTCTTAATTTCCTTCTCCTTTCTTAGTTTTTTATCACAACAACCCATGCTGTTGTCAGCTTAATTACTTCATTTTGTTCAATTTAGGAGGTGGCTGGATAGGAGNTGCAGTAGATGTCTACCCATCTCCAGGTGACCAGGAAGGCTGGATTCATAGGTCCCCAGGACACACGGGCCCANTCTGCCAATAGGAGAACACTTGGGCTCCAGCATGACTCCGTCTTCACATACACATGTCTGCTGGTGTCTACTAAGCAACTACTCTGTGTGACTAGATAATGCCCTCGATGGCTGTTAACTTGAACTACCTAAAGTTGCCCCCCTACCCCAGTACTGAGGGCCTCNTCACATGATAGATAAGCCTCTACCANTGACCCATGTCTTCAGCCCTTGTCTTTTTGGTTTTGTTGTGGTTGTTTTTGAACCATGCTCTCACCAAGTTGTCCAGTTGGACTTGAATTCAGTCTCTGTAGCTCAGGCAGCCCATGCACTTGTGGTCCTCCTGCCTCAGCCTCCCAAGTAGCTGGGAGTACAGGCCTGCCTATGCCGTGTGGTCCAACCATTCCTTTCCTTTTCTTTTACATCAAAGATANTCAGGCACCAGTTGCCTCTCACCAGCCTTAGAGTTGGCATGGTCCCTGTTACAGTGAAGAAGCCAAGGATGTTTTTGCTATCTACCTAAACTAGAAACCTTTCTCTCAGTCATGGCTTTCTGCCTTCCAAAAGCCTGGAGAATTAAAAAAGAGGTGTGGAAGTAATCCTGTCTCAAAACTGAAGGAGTGGAATGGAAATTTCACTCACTTCCCTCTCCTACCTGCAACCTCAAATCATGAAGTACCAGGCAGAGGCCTCTTGGAAATACAGGCTGGGCAGTCATTAGACAGCTCCCACGTGGGAGGGGTGTGCTGGGGCCATGGGACAGGGACCAAGTGTGTGGAAATGCACTGTGTCCTCCCAGAAACCGTACCAGACTCCATTTGCGTTTCCACTGTCTCCTCACCTCAGTTTCCTCTTACCAGCCCCAGCATCTCCCCCACACAGGCATCTTGCCAGAATCTGCTCTCAGTTAACAATTTGGACAAACTGTCTCCACCCTCCGCATGTTACAGGTGCTGAGTGACAGGACAGGTTTCACGTGCCCAATGGAACTTGTACAGCTTTTAACATCTTAGTGATACTTCTAAACCTAAAAGAACAATAGCCCTGTGGTGGTCGACTCTCTGCACTGAGGGTATTTCAGTTTCAAAATAGAATCTTGGGGATGGACATACCAAGGGGGCTGTCTGGCCAACCCAGGCTCTCCTGCTTGTTCTCTTAGAGATGGAGACTGTTCTTGGCAGGGTGAGGATGCTAAGGAGTCTCTGTCACACAGTTAACCTGAGCAAGAAGAGACAAAGCAGTGGAGGTAGGAAGCAGGAAGTTACCCTTGCACAGGCTGTCATAATGTCACTTCATCTAGACATTGGCAAGTGTTTGCTGAAGGGTACCCAGCCTGTGTGGACACTTAGGGCCTGTTTGAGAATGTGCCCACACTGTACCCCAACCTCTTATGGCCCCTGGGTGGGACTTTGANTNGAAGAACATCAAACTAAGNCTCCCCAGAAGCCACATACTGAGGAGGAAANGAAGGCTCTGGCCTCTGGGCTGGACCAACAGCCTACTGGGAAGTGCTGTCCAGCTCCTTAGCTCTAGTTCAGTGAGCTTTCTNGGGGCTTCACCTGTGGGCCATGGGAAAGGATGGCTCCTCACATTATCCTTACCTCATCCTAGGTGGTGTACATATTCCCTGCTTCCTTAGCCACGTGACCTTCAGCTCTGTGCTGAGGAAGAGAGTGGCTGTGGAAAAGGCTGACTTCACCTGCAGTAGACATGCATTTGCTTTTCCAGAGCGGTGAGAGTTCACATGCTGCCAGCGCTGCCCGTGAGCTTCCTTATCCCACATGTTCTCAAGCACTTTCCGCTTACCAGCAGACTAAACTCTGCCAATAGCATGGCCTCTTTATGATGGAATTACAGCGTAGAAATGAAGAATGATAGTTTGTGGCAGGTGTTGTGTTTTGCTTAGGTTAAACGTCAAGTGAGATGTTTTGTTTAGGTTGAATGTCAGGTGGGAATTTTTTTTGTCTGTTATTTATAATGAAGCTTTAATTCAGAAAAAAAAGAAAAGCAGGTGATAGCTCTGTCACCTAGCTCTGACAGGAACGCCAAAGCCTCCAATACCACAGAAGGAAAATAAAAATTGTATGTATTTGTTTTGTCCAGAAGAACCAGTCAGAACAAAGAGTAGAAATTTGAGGCTGCTGTTTTAACTTGAAGAGTCAAATGTTTGAAGCACAAAAGAAACAGCAAAGAAAGGACAGAAGGCAGGTAACCAGTAAGCATGCCACAGAAGCAGCTGCAATATTTGGCAAAGTAAGAAAAAAATGAGGGAGAAGCCGGAGGAAGCAGGGTGTGCCATGATCCGTCTGTCCCAAGAGTTATAAAGAGCCACTGTTTTTTAGCAGCACTGTTGTTTTAGAGTAGACCCTGTGGAGAAAATGGAGATGTTGAGACAAGGAAGGAGTTTAGAGGGGTGTGCATCTGGGGACTGGCATCCATCTGAAAGACAAGCCTGGGGCATAGGAGACACCAAGAACTAGGTTGCTGTACGAGGGACCGTTTTCCCCACCTGGTCTGATAGTCTGCAGTCNGTCAAGGAGAAGAAGTATAGAACCGTTACCTGACTTATTCCAAGTGTACACCATTGCTGTTTGCTCCGTCTCTCTGAGTGGTTTTGAGCCAGAACTGGAGCAGAATACAAAGCCACACTCTGGTCACCGTCACCTGGAGTCTTGGAAGGTGTGTCCCCAAGAACAGACCAATTTGTTTTATGCTAGGACAAAGCACTGCTTCCTTTAGCCACCATGTCATGACTCTTGCTGGTAGGAGAGCAAGTCCTATCCTCTGACCACACTGACCCTGTGTGTGAGCATAGCTGCCTGTCGTAGCTGAAACNGAACTGNACATTTCTTGTAGAACTGACAACTGCCTCCTGTGTACTGTGATAATGATGTTCGAGTTTGACCTCACAGAGCAGAGTCTCTCCAGATAGAGAAGGGTGGTGGACCCCTAGACTTCTAACCCCAGATACCAGTCTGCAGTTGGATGCTAGCTGGTGCTTGCATTTGTAGTGGGTGGTGGTTTCTCTTTCTGATGCCCTGCATTACAGATGTATATCTGCTGTTATCCGTCCTTACCACGTTTAAGCTGCCACCTACACAGCTGCACAGCAAGCTTCCCTCCCCCACTTCTAGCAGCCCCAAAAGATCGCAGGGCCCCTTTAGTGTGGGGATCTCCAGTAATGGAACTTACATAAGCCCATAGGCATCTACAGGCATCCATGGTTTCAGATCTTCATTCTCACATACAACAGGAGTTACCGCTTTGCTGTCATTGGATGATTTATGAGGTATGAATTATGCATAGATTGGTGGCTAGTATGGATGGAGCCATTTGTCCAGCTTAGGAAGTCACATCTCACTTAGCTGAANCTCTATCAGCCGCCTACACACAGTCCTCCCACTCTTGGCCTCCTGACCGGCTCCTCTGTGCTCCTCTCCTCTCCCCAGCTTCAGTGTGTCTGTCACGACCCACTTTACCTCCCACAAAATCCTGGATAACCACCAGATGTTTTGGCTTATTAGCCATGGTTAAGAGGGTAGGTCTTAGATTTGGCCAAGTCTTAGTTAAAATCCAGTTCAAACTAGCTGTGAAGCCTGACACAGGTAGCTTGACCTCCTTCCACTGACTTCCCCATCTGTAAAATAGTGCCATTGATATAGTGACACTACCAATGTTCAGTTCATGAGGCTATTGATAGATCAAAGGAGGTAATTTATATGTTGCTCAGAGTAAAGCTATAGGCAGAATCAACACATGCCCTGCCAGGCCCCGCGTTCCTCCGGCCTGGCAGTCCCACAGCCGCTTATAAAATAATTACTCAGAGGCNTATATTAATTATAACTACTTGGCCATTAGCTCAGGCTTNTTACTGACTAGCTCTTACTCTTAAACTTAGCCCATTTCTATTAATCTATATGTCGCCATGTGTTCTGTGGCTTTACCTGCGTCCCATTACATGTTGCTCCTTGGGCAGCTGGTTGGCATCTCCTGCCTCAGCCTTTCTCTTCCCACAATTCTCCTTGTCTGCTATCCTGCCTCTGCTTCCTGCCTGGCTACTGGCCAATCAGCATTTTATTTATCAACCAGTCAGAGCAACACATATTCTCAGTGTACAGAAAGACATCCCCATCATATGATCGTGCTTCTGCTGCTTCTCCACTTTCACATCTGCCTGCTTCAATTCCGTTTAACTGTAAGCTTCTCTTGAGCAGAGGCCCAGTGAGGCTGGACTGGCACGTGTCTGAGTACGCTATAAATAAGAACAAAAATTAAACCAGCCATAGGGCCAGTTACAGCTCCTTGAGAGCATTGTGCTGTTTGTGTGCTCTCCNGTGTGTTTTCCTTGCTTCCAGTGGCACCCCTTCCTCTCTGAGCTAGTGGCCAGTCACCTTTGAAATCACTTTCTGACTTGAGGCCATCGGTGTGCTTGTCTGTCTCCCTCTTTGGTGTTTGTAAGCTCCTTGAGGGCAGAGACCGTGCTCACCTGCATAGAGAGGGGGTTAAGATTGTGTTTGCTGAACAAAGGCTGAGAGCAGAGATGAACACAAATACAGGGCTATGGGCAGAAGGACAAAAGCCAAGAGANTGAAGCCCTGGAGAACTGGTGATGGGTTACTATGGTGATTTCTGGGTATCTTTTGTTTGAGGGATGGGATGGAGGAAGTTCCTTTATTTGTATTACTGTTTTCTTACTTCCTCATCTGAGCTCAGAATAGCTGTACCCCAGAGTCAGTGGACAGAGCCTCCCTAAGACAAGGGAAGAGGTAGGTGCTGAAGTCACTGAGCCAGATCAGAAGCTGTCCTTCATACTAGCAACAGGGGCACGTGAGGTCTTCTGAAACTGCAGTTAGAAAGGACTCCTTAAGCCTAGTACAATGCTGAGGTAAAAAACTGCAGGGACAGTGAGCTCAGCAGGGTGCTTGAGCACTTAGAGCCAGAGTTGACCCTCTGGCCAGGTCACTGCATGAGTCCTCATGATCCAAAGGTTCAGCTTAGGGACATAGCTGGACTATGGTCTGTTTGCTCCGTGATTCTGCTGGAATCTGTGAAGAGAGGCTCTGGCTTTTTCAGGAATGTCAGCATCAGCACAAACCCAGGCAAGTTTCTAGTTGAAGCCCCATTGCTCATCAGTGAGGAAACTAGGCTCCAGGGTGTTAAAAGGACATACTCCAGGCCACACAGTCACTCAACATCCTTGATACTAGCTAATGGCACTGCTTCCATCCCTTCTGTAAAGCAAGAGCCTGATACGAAGAACTAACATGGCATAGAGACTTGGGGAGCAACCTACCTGTCCCTTGGAAATGCAGAGTATGCTCTTCAGAGACAGTGCAGTGTAGAATGTACAAGGGTATGATGCAGTAATGTGGACTCAGCTCCAAGCCTTACACTAGGTAATCCAGACAAGTGCTTGAGTTCTGTGAGCCCAGTGCTTCTTACTTGAAACCCTGGGCATAAAGGAGACTATATTTAAAGTGCTGAGAAGCTTTGTCCTTTCAATTAGGTGTTGTTATAATTCACTGTTGTTCTCTTACTCAAAGGAGTTTGGTGGCCAGTGGTAGAGGGACAGAGGCATGTGCCCAACAAATCCAGGCTTGATTTCCATGTTACATTCACTTCCTCTTTGTTCCCTTATGTCCAAATACAGGCTGCCTGTTACAACAGAAAGATCTTATCCCATACACTCCCNCTGTGAACCCCCTCTTAAATATAAGATAAGGACTCACACATGACAGATATTCATGCTTCACTCTCCTGAAGGTTAGAGTTAGTGATTTAGGGTAAATAAGGCTGTCCAAGGTTCTTGCTGTCTTGAAACCGAGCCATTCCTTAACAGGTTGGTATCTTCTATCTGTTCAAGCTGATTTCCCAGTACCACATACTCCTTCTGTGCCACAGGAAGTAAGAAGGAAAAACACATTTCTACCTAAAATCTAAAGAACCTGGGTTTGTCACAGCCACTTACAATCAGTCCAGATGAAGTGACACAGAAACAGCCAGATAGAAGAAAATCTGAAAGTTTGGCCCTCAGTTGTATGGCCATAGGCCTCTCAGAAACTGCTACTGCAGGGTGGTCCAGGGACATCTAGTGGGTCTTGGACAGTCTGCTGCACCTTTCTCCTCTGTGCCTCTTCTTGACTCACTTATTACCAGAGATGGATTTGGACCTCAGGATTGTCAAAACTATTCTTCAGGGGATTTTTTTTTTTTAATTTTGTTTGTCTTTTGTTTTTTAAGACGGAGTTTCTCTTTTATGTAGCTCTGGCCGTCTTGGAACTTGCTATGTAGACCAGACTGACCTCCAAATTCACAGGGGTTCACCTGCCTCTGCCTTTGGAGTGCTGGGATTAAAGATGTATGCCACTATGCTCGCCCAAAATTATGTTCTTTCAGGTCTTAGACAACCCTATCTCATACTGGAATTCTCCAGGCTCC
Organism: Neotoma lepida; assembly: GCA_001675575.1. NCBI lineage: Eukaryota > Metazoa > Chordata > Mammalia > Rodentia > Cricetidae > Neotoma > Neotoma lepida. The sequence goes on from LZPO01034972.1 coordinate 56,693, forward strand.
TAATTATTCTGCAAGACAATACTACTAATATTAATAATAATTCACATGTCAAGTGAAGTCACTGTTGGATTACCTTACTTTGTGTTTATAACCAATTAATAGTGTATACAAATGTATGGTAGCTCATAAAACATTTGTTCTTTTTTAATTCATTTTTAAAAATATTTTAACTGACAGGATTTCTGTCAGGCTTCAAGCGTGTCATCACGTGGATTAGCTGAGGTAGCATCAGTTCTTTCCTCAGAGAGGAGCCAGTTTGTCAGCCCTGTTTTCTAAGGGCTGCTGGGAACCTGCCGCTGCCTGCAGGTGGCTCCGTGTTCTTATCTCCTTCCTTTAATTCCCTCTGGGTCTCTGGCACTAGGCAATCAGTGCAGACCTCTTAGGCTCCCCAGCAGGGAGGAAACTCAAGGAAGGCAGAGATGAGCCTACTTTCCTCCCAGACTCTGCACCATGAAGAGGTAGGAGGAGGCTGGCTGGAGTCCACCTCTCTGCTTCCTTTGTTGCTGCTGTTTGCTCTTGGTCTCTGTAGAAGCCACGGGAATTCTACAGAGTGTGTTTTCCAACTGCCTGGCTTATCAGCATTCATACCAAAGTAGCTGCCGCAGAACTTTGAAATTCTAAATCACTGCCCGGGCTGCAGAGGCTGTCGCTGCTGTGCTACTGTGTTCCTTGCAGCTTGAAGAAAGTGCCAACATGCAGTTCCGGTGCCTGGGAGACACAGGGCTCCATGTCATGTTTCAAAAGAGATGCCTATCTCAGCCCAAACTTGCAGTGCAGATGGCTTCTGTGTTCACCTCAAAGTTTGAGGCCGGTAGGTTCTGCTGGGGCTCTGTTTCTATAACCAAGCCTCAGAGCAAAGGGGCGGTGTGAAAACCGCATGCCCTGCCCAATAAGTGTATGCATGGGAAAAGGTTCCACAGGAGCCGTGGAGGTCAGACAACTTGGGAGCAACCAGTTCTTCCCTCCAGCCGGAATCAAACTCGGATCTGTGAGCTTTGCAGCAGCCGTCTTTATTCCCTGAGCCGTCTCACCCACCTTGCCTCTGCTTGTTTAAGAGATGGATCTTGACTAGAGCTACTGAATTCAAGAGAAGAAAAAGAATCCACTGTTTTCTCAAAGGCTCATGCAGAATCTTCTGGCAAGGAACCTCCATGGCGACTGGAAAGATCTGCTGAGCGGGTTTTTGTTGTGCCTGAGAGGGAACCTCCTGGACTTTCATTCTCCTCCCAAAGAGAGGACGTTGACGATGCCTGCTCAGACAGCCGCTTTGTGCTAATGTGTTTGTTTGTGTCTATGCCAGGTGACACTTTGACCCCTGGCCCTCAGCCAGTCCTGCTACAACTGTTCCTAAAACAGATGAGGCCAGAGAGCCAGGCTTTGCCACTGAGACCCAGATGTGACACTGGCTTTCCTGTTTCTCTGTGCTGGTTTGTGAATAGAAGCCCATGGTTTTGTTTTTGTTTTCCTGTGCTTGTTTCCACAGAGCATGGGCAAAGAAGGTGGAAACAGGCTTGGCTGGATAGCAATAGACAGAAGAGTGTCACATTGCATAAGCCACTGTTGCTCCCTGTTCTGTACTCCACCAGAATTCAAGGAGGATAGCTCAAAAGTCAAAGCCCACTGTGACAGCAGGAAAGGGTGAAAACAACAAGCATACGGACAAATCCCCTGCCTCCACCAACAGCCAGCATCCAGAGAGCCGTGTGCTGATTGGTGGTCCTCTTCTTCCTAGGGCTGGCCAAGTGCACAACTCAGCCCCTCATCCAAAGCCCTCAGTTCCAGGAGCTGCCTGCTTAAGGGCTCTCATTCCGAGTTGGATGGGTTCTCCAAGGGCATAGGACTGCTCCTGTCCCCCCACTCTTAGTTCTGACTTGGTCTGCCTGTGTTACCCAGAGTCCCCAAGTTTGACTTTAAGTGGTTCTGCTTGATCTGCCTTAGTAAGGTTTCTGNAGCTGTATGTGCGTGTTCTCACTCTCTGCTCTCTACACAGCCCCTCACTGCCCGTTGAGGGTTAGGGAGCACATTCATTCACCTTCTTGACTGGTTAGCTCTGTGTCTTCCAGAAGTTGCCTCTTAATGTGCTTTGAACTAGCTGCACCTTACCCTCTCCAGCTTTATACTTCATTAATATGTGATCATTTCAACTTACGTACAGATTCATTTGGGAGCTGAAACAAAAGGGATATTTCCCATGGAAGAATAAAGGCAACTTAGTCTTATTTCAAAATGGNGCATTCTTGTGGTACAGTCTCAATGTGGACAATCCGAGAAATAAAATCAGAAACAAAGAAAGCACAGTTTGCCGTGGCACTGCCACCTGCAGTGATTTTAGCCTGGTTCCCCCCCCCCAAAAGCGCTTTCCAGACATCCATTTCATAGCTGGAATGTCACAATACCTCTTTACAGTGTCCTGCTTTGCAGTTCTGATCATTTCTGTTTTCGTCTCTGCTCAGCATTCACTCATGGACATATCTCATATATTCCCCACCCTCTCGTTGAACAATTGTATTTTCTAATCTCCCAAATGATAAACAGCATATCATAAAATATCTCTTAACACAATCTCACAGGCCAAAAGGCAAGCCTATTTTTAAGGCCCCTTGTTGACATTACCAGTTTGGTCTTTCGAAATTTTCTATATTAATCCCCAGTCTCCACAGGAGTGCAAGAGCATACTCATTTCAAGGAACTGTCCATCACTATTAATCTGTGAATTTTGAAAGATGATATCTCACTAAACTGTTTTTCTGATGACTGTGGAAAGTGGTATTTTCCCTTAAGTTTCAGAAGGTGTGTGTGTGCACGCGCGCACATATGTGTGTGTGTGTCCAATGGTTTTTCCCTATTTCCCACCTAATTGGTTTGTCTTACTATATAAATCCATTTTAAAATATATATCTACAAAATAAACTTGTCCATAAATGTTCATAACAGAATTATTCAAAAGAGGAAGTAGCTTAAGATGTCCATAATTGCTGAATGGGTGAGCACCTTTGATAGAGTCATACAATGACCTATTTTAGTGATAAAAAGAATGATACTTTAATACATACTACATTATGAATGAATCTTAATAGCATAATGCCTAGTGAAAAAGAAAGTTACCAAGGTCATGTATTGTGTGATTAAATTTCTACAAAATACCCAAAATAGGCAAATCTGTAGANACGAGCAGTAGCTTAGAGGTTGTCAGGGAAGACAGGGATGGGCAAGCGACTGCTTTAGTGCACAGGGGTTCTTTGGGGATGAAGAAAATGTTGTGGAATTAAATGGCAGTGATGGTTCCTTCATAAATACCCTACAAACCCACTGTACCATACTTTAAAGAGGCAGATTTTATGTTTTTTTAAAAATACATCACAAAAAATGTGAAAGTATTAACCAAAGGAACTGTTCTGTGGTCTGGAAGAATTAGGGAAGGTAGGGTCTTAATTCTTTCATATAGACAGAGTTAAAACACACTTATTTGTACCAGCAACTTCACACACTTGTCAACTCAGAGATCCAGAGGAAACTGGGCACAAGAAGTGTCTCTGCCCTCTTTTTGGAGCCCTCCCATGGTTTGGTGTTAAAACTTCATTTGGCTNTTTAGGTTTGGGACCCTGTCCAGCGTCTGGCCGGTTGACGGGGGTGTTGATGCTCACCCTCAGGGTCTCATGCTTCCTTCTCCCTTCCACTAAGTGCTTTCAAAGCTCCAGGCCCTGCGAGTGGGAAGTTGTCAAGGAGGAACAGACATTGTAGTTTCTCAGCCTGGGGCTTATCTGAACAAGCAGTACCAGAGATGGGAAGCCACAGAAGATCCCAGATGTCAGGAGTGTGGCTCTTTCCTGAGGTGCCGTGTGTTTTGTGAATGATTTCTTTCATCCTCTTACTGTGCCGTGTNGAACATGATCTGTCCTCTTTCCCCTGAAGCCTTTGCATTAATCACACATCAATGATCNAATAGCCCAACTCTTAGTGTTTGTGAAGAAAAGCTTTGATTTGAAATCTAGTAGCTGCAGTTTGCTGGCCACTACACATGGCTAGTTTCTGCACTGTGCACATTCCCACGGTTGCATGGTCTTCACACCAGAGAAACTGCAGTCTTTTGGAGTGTGTGTTTGGTGGGGGCGCTCCTTCACAGGATTCTACCATGAGTAGATATTTATTTTGTGTTTGGTTGGGAGGGGGGCAGATTATATGAACATTTCAGTTTATGAGACAGTTTGCCTATAAAGTGAATCATGCCTTAAATGCAATAGGAGAGATCATTTTTATACCAAGGAAACCAATGCTGCCTCCCTCGTGGTGTGTATAAATACCCTTGCCACAACTAGGAAAGATCGGGAAATTGAGGGCTGCTTTAGTGTTGCTGGCTCAAACAGTCATTAAGATGCTAAACCATACCAAGGAAGAGGTGACTCACTCTACATACTGTGGCCCTAGCACCTCCATAGAATTGACTCTTCACAGTGTGGAATGTGGATGGGAGACAGAGGCACCANACCTAAAACAGGGACTTGCCTCTCTCTGTCCCTGGAGGTGTCGTCAATGAGGGTCCTTCCCTATAACATTTTCCCTCCACGCCTCCAACCACACCTTTGTGTGGACTTGCCAGGGCTCCATGGTACAGGAAGCAGCTTTGTTACAGAGGTTCTAAGTGCTAGTCATGGACTCCAGTTACCTGTTTTCACCACTCATCCCCACCCTGAGCTCAGCTATGGACACATTCCCTAGCCTCTCTGTTCTTCACTTGTGAAGTACAAGAAAATGACAACCCATGTTTGGGGAGTTCGGAGAATTCGGTGGGAGCATTTTCCATTGCACAGTGCAGTGCCTAGTGAGCACTTACTTATGTAGGCTCTGACTGCCAAGATTTGGAGCTTTCATCTCTACAGTGCCCAATCCCATGAATATGCAGTCATCTCCTGTACGCTTTAGACAGCTTCTATTTATTGGCTCACCATTCTGTGGGCCATAAGCTGGCACATAGCATGACCTGGGTCCCTATTCAGCAAGGCTGGGATCAGGTGTTAGCAGAGCTGTCATCCTGAGACCTTGGTAGGGAATAGTCTGTTTCCTGACTCACACAAGCTCTTGATCAAGCTCAGTTGCTGTGATTGTGGTGACTGGCATCCCAGTTCCCTGCTTCTCCCAGCCCTGAGCACTCAGCCCTGGAGAACCCCACAAGTCTGGCCCCGTGTTAAGAACTGCAGTTGAGAAGATCTTCACTTCAAATGCTTCTCACACTTCAGCTCTGCATGTCCAGGAAGAGCCATCGTCTTCCAGGCTTATAGATGAGGTCAGCTCATCAGGATAATGTCTTATTTAAAGTCAGCACTGCCAAGTCACACAGCCCTGTCACAGGAGTGATTGTCTCATTCACACATCCCCCAGGGGTTGTACAGGGAGTGTTCCTTAGGGGCAGGAATCTTGGGAGGTAGCTCAGAATTCTGCCTACCATAGCACAACCTTAGAAAGGCACATATTCTCACTTCTTCCCTCCAGCTGGCAGCAAGTAAATTTTTCCAAGTGGGCAGAGCCCTCTGCTATGCTGAGGCTGGGTGGGCCCAGCACCAAGGCCTATGTGGCTCAGCCCCCAAGATCTTACAGTTGCACAATGCAAACCCAGCTGGATCTTTTCTTTGCCTTGGGACCTCCAAGAGTGCTTATGTAACCAGGAGCCACCAAGATGGTCCTGCTTTTCTCCAGCCGCCCAATTCCTAGGACCTTTCTGGCTGTACCCAAAAGACAGAACTTCTTGCCCTCACCCATATGCTGGGTCATCTGGCCCTGTGTCCTACAAAGGAGGAATGCCCCATTACACAGAATTGAAAGGTGCTAGTGAACCAGGAAATGTGGATGGCAGGTTCTGTAACCCGACACCCACTGTTCCCAGCATGGTGTTCAGCTGTCTGAATCCTGCTTTAGCAGTTAATGTGGGGGAAACTCACAATCAGCTGGCCTGACTTCTCAAGGGATTGAGAATGTAAAATACCTTAGGTCAATCCTGTGGGTGTTTGTGATTTTACAAGCATCAAAAGCTGTCTGCCATGAACCTATCGTAAGGTCACCTCATTTTTGCTGTTCTCCGCCTCCTACCTGCTTCCTCATGCCATTGCTGTTCNTTAAGAGGNGTGTTTGTTCAGGAAGCTATCTGCTTCTGCCTTTGCCCCTGGCAAAGTGTGTGAAGCTGCAGCTGACCTACAGCTCTGCCCTGAATTCTTGTTGCCTGTGTGTAGTTGGTCCAGTTCCCACCCTTGTTCTTATCTATCCTCCATCACGGATTTGCCCAGGAAAGGCGAATACCAGACTTGAAGGGATATCTCAAGGCTGAACCAGGAAGCAAGTCATGTCAGAGTACTTTTCCCCAAGGCCTGGGCTGCCCTCCAAGCTCTCAGGGTGGGGTCGGGC
>LZPO01034972.1:91959-109710 GCA_001675575.1 Neotoma lepida
TCGACTTGGTCACATGAGGGGTTATGGTGTAACAGCTGTGCCCTTCCCGTGGTTTCCACAGGTTGCTGCAGGAATGGCTTACATTGAGCGGATGAATTATATCCACAGAGATCTGCGATCAGCAAACATTCTAGTAGGGAATGGACTCATTTGCAAGATTGCTGACTTCGGATTGGCTCGATTGATTGAAGACAATGAGTACACAGCGAGACAAGGTGGGCGAGCCTGTGACAGAGGCTCCTGACTGCATCTTTGCTTTGCACGGTCTTCCTCCTTACCTTGATTACTTCCGCCCCCCCCTTTTTTCTTTGATCTGGCAGGTTCTCAGGTGGGGGACTAGTGGGCCCAGTAGATGGGTGCAGTACTGGTTTGGTGAGTGGGTGTCTACTCCATGGTCCACCTGCCTTTCTGGAAATAGCAAGGTCCACAAGGCTCTGCTTTTGGAAAAAGAATGCTCTGGGAAACCAAGTTATAGCTCGTTCCCAATCAGTCACGTCNCAGCAGATACTTTAATAACAGTCCTTTACAAAAGAACAGGCAGGGATTCAGAATACTGAGCACAGTACGATGCCTCAGAGCTAATATCGGGGCGGCCAAGGTTTGGAAGGCAACAGGAGTAGGTAGCGCTGGAGTGAAGGTGCCTCCTAGTAGAGAGCCCTCAGAGGCACGTGGAGGCTGATCCTGACCTTGCTCCACAGCTGCCCTCCGGGGCCCCGACCAGGCCAGCCTGAGACCGGAGCCTTGATGAAGCCTCTTGAGTTCAGAGCGCAGCAGTGAGGGGAAGAGATGGTCTGGAGGGGCTGGATGGTGGCAGTTCCTGAAAAGCCCCGCTTTCCTTCTCTGTCGGCCTCCACCCAATCCTCACAAAAATTCACAGTCTTTATGGAAAGCACATACCAACCAGAACCCAACCTACTGTTTGTGAGTTGGTGGAGCTCCAGGTGCCAGGGAGGAGTTCCCGAGGGTGGTTTCTGCCTTGCTCGTTCACGTGTCTGGGTGNGGAACAAAGTGAGGAACGAGCGACTGGGGGACTTCTATGCCTTTTAGTGCCTGGAACTCAGCAGAGGGCAGGTTTCACTGGTGAGACCAACCAAAGCCTGAGCACCTGAGCCACACTGAGCAGTGACTGGAGTATATTGCAGGGTGGTGCTGTCTACAATTTCAGAATGAATAATAGTTATTTCACTCATTTCTNGAAGCTNCTTTTCCTAGTTCTTTTTCCTTTTTGTTTTTAATGCCAATTCTTTCTTCCTTTTATTTGACTCAGAATGGAAGCATGATGAGTGATAAGGGAGAATGTCAAACTAACTCCTGCCTGGTTACAGATACTGTCCAAATGCTCCATTTCATGTTGGGCAAACAGCTCAGCTATTTGAATTCCTCCAACATATCGCATTGCTTGTCCTGGAGCCTATGCCCACACAGCAAGCCTCGTGGGATCATGTGGGAGCATGTGGGAGCATGCACACATACTGACACCTAGAGTTGGGGGGCAGATAAGACTAGGCTGTATCTCTAAGCAGAGAGGAATGCAGGCATGATTTTGATGACACGGTATGCCAAGAGGGTCTGAGTGAATGTAAACAGACCCCTGGCCCTGAGGGAGAGCAGGTGAAGGTTGATACCTGAATATTTGACTTATAAAATGACACCCTGATTGACCTAGGAAATGGCTCCGGTAGAACCCAGGAGCTTCCTTCTGTGTGTAAGAGAAAGTCTCAGTGGCACAGGGAGGGCTAGTGCTACAAGACTGTCCTCTCACTTTTAACCAGACTTTGGACTCTGCAGAGTCTGTGGTTAGCACCCTTGTTCCATTCCTAAATGAGAAGGTGGCAGGGCCAGGAGCCAGCAGGTGCTAACAGAGGTACTGTTGGAAGGGTCTGGCTATGTAAGTGGTGCATCATTCATTAGGGTACCTAAAACAGTGGNCTTGAGTGATTGGCACCTCTCATGCCAGCTTTTGCTCTAGAACCTGTCCAGGACCCTCTGAGACTGGCCATGCAATCTTCCTTCTGACTTCCCCATCAGGACTGCCTTTCGGCCTTGCCTCCCCCACCCCATCCTAACCACTGTCTGAACTCCTTTCCAAGGACTACCCTTAATCCTTTGTCCAACATTGCCTTGACTTGATTTCCCACGTTTCCTAGTCCTTCCCTCTTAGAACAGTGTTTCTTCTTTCTTTCCTTTACCAAACCAAACACTGGGATGGGATAAGTAAGAATTAGATGAACTGGAATATGGAAGGAGAGAACAAGGAAAGGCCAGGGCATTTGTGGAGCTGGAACTGCCTGACTTTCAAGAGGCAGNAATTAGAAAGTTAGCAGTCATTTGTAGGAAGTCANGAAGCTCGCAAATAGAAGACCAGGATTTCAAAACAGTANAGGCATGCTCTTGAGCTATGCCCACTGTCTCTTACCAAGACACTGAATCAGAGAGCAGAGTGTAAAAATGGAGAGAATTAGTCATAAGTCCTCTTTCCCCTTTATTTTATGGAAAAAGCCTTAAGGGGTAACCTCTCAAACTCACATGTGTCAGGGACTGGAGAGAGTTTCATGTCCAGCCTCGGATAGCCCAGCTGTTCCTACAATTCCTCCTTTGGGTCGGCCCCGCCCTGGCCTTTCCACTAGATAGAAAGGTCCAGCATGTATTGCCAATGTATTCTGCAGATGGCATGTGAGCTGCATGCCGACGTTCCTGCCGGGGATTAATCAACTCCTCTAGACAGCTGGTCCATGTGCCTAATAATATTTGCAAGTCGGGTTTTATGTCACCCGCAGGCCACAGCCGTGCCGCATCTTGATTATGGGAGTGCAGGCAGTGTTCTGAAACATGTGCCAAATGTAGCTATTTTAGGACCGTGAATGACAATTGTTTGCAAAACAGTTGTGAGTGTCCCATCTCAGGGTGCTCTGAAGTGTCTGTCACTACACACAGACACACCAGGCAACAAGGTACCACAGCACNGGGCACAGGCATCACTGCAGTGTGGAGCCCTGTTACAGGTCTTTCATGTGGTGTTGCCTCCTGTAAGCCCCACACTCACCCCCTACCTACCCTGGTTTGTGAGCAGAAACCTGCTGTCAAAGAGAGGCTCAAGACCAGGCCCAGCACCTCTGAAAGTAATCCTCTACTGACAGCATTCTAGAAGCAACTAGAAACATTTGGGATTCCTCAGTTACCTGGACATCTCACAATTAGCTCCAGGTCCTATTTAGTCATAAGCTCGGCACTAAATTCTGTCCATCTGGAGTCCTTTAAATAGTCTATGTCAGGTATTTGAATGCCNTGTTTATAAAAGGAACTTGGCTAAAAGTTGTTATGAAGACACCCAGGCCAAAGCACAGGCTTGTACCTGTGTAGCCTCAGCATCTGAAGAGGGAAGGTTTCTTCAGCCTAGGAATTTGAGACTGGCCTGGGCAAAAGAGCAAGACTCTAACTTGAAGGAAGAAAGGAAGGAGAGGGAAAAGATGGAGGAGCCCTAAGGGCTCGTAGGGCGGTCTGCTAGCATGAGGAGAAACACAGGAACACCAAAATCAGGCAGTGAAGCCCAGCTATACCATCCACTGACCTGGGGCCCTGGGGCCTGGGCCCTGAGTCTTGTTCTTCCATGGGCGGATTGCTTATCTTTAAATGAAGATGCATCTTCCTGCTCTGTGTGTTTTTGCAGCATGTAACCCAGCCCTAGCTTGTGGGAACTGGTAAGTGTCACCCTTGTTCTTGTGTCGCCTTACCCAGGACAAGGCTGCTGGAGAATAGCACATGGATAGGGCAGCCCTGGGAAGACCCAGTTACTGTGCAGGAAAAAGATAGAGCGGCCCAAGACCGTTCCCAGGAGGCAGTTGTGGGTCATGGTTAGGGTAGACCCGGCAATAGCAGCGATAAGAGAACATCTAGATCTTAACTTCAGAGAGGGAGAATGAGCCTGAGCTGGGATTGGCTGCATGTGAAGTATCCATGCTGGTGCATCTAAACCCAGAGAGACCAGCTGGGGTGTCCTCACCTGAGCCACTGCCACAGCTAGGTGTTCCAGCCTCATCCTTCCCCTGACCTCTACTGACAGGTACCTCCCTATCCATGCTCCCTGGATCCTTCCAGAAGTTACCACAGCCCCCACCTGGGCCCAAGGCAGTGAGACACACATCTGTCTCCCCGGTCACAGTCCCTGAGCCATCATTTTCTCACAGAAAATGAGAATGGGTAGGAGAATTCTCCACAGACTCCACCTTTCTTCCTGAGCTCTCTAGTGGCTGAGGGCTGATGTTAACCTGAACCTAGCACATTCAAGACAGACAGACCTGCCTTANGTTGAGCAATAACCTGATCTGTGGACGCAGTTTTTTTTTTAATTTACATTCATCCAATAAAATGAACGACTCATATGTGGCTGAGTATATTTCTANATGCGTAGGTAATCCTGAAACCACCTCAGAGAGGAAGACAGACCTGTGAAGACTATTTCATTCCACCCTCCCCCACATAGGGTTCTGTTTTCTCTAACTACCGCTACAGATTCATTCTGCCTGTATGGGAAGTCCATGAGTGTAACCTACCACTTCTAGGAATGGCATCAACTAGCCATGACACACTGTTTGATCTGCCTCCTATCCCATCATTATGCCGTGACACTCTTACTTCTCCTGTGATGATTCTTAGCTTCTCACAGCAGACTAATGCTCCACTGAGCACACACACCACAGCTGACCCATCACTGTGCTAAAGAACAGTGGTGCTAATTCCGCCTGGGACCATTAGAGATGAAGCTACTGGGTAGGAGATACATGCACACCCCTATCTCCCAGGTACTGCACTGTTGAAAGGGCTGGTAATGGGCAGGCCTAGATTGGCAATGCAGTTACTGCCTCATGGAGTGGTAACACAGACTTAAAAGCCAGGTGCAGTTACGTCACTTACGTAGGTTAGAAGCCAGGACCTCTNGGATTAAACCACCTTAGTCACTGACAAGCAGGGTACCCTCAAGCAAACCAGCTACCCTTTGAGCCTCCTTTTTATTCTCTGTAGAGTAGATAGTAATAGTAACTACCTCACATGAGTAGTATGAGAATTCAGTAGCAATATATAACAATGCTTTGAGGGTGGTGAAATACAAAGAATTATTTTTATAACCTTAACTTTTTGTGATTGACATGTTTTCTATAGAAAAGGTTTTGATAGATGATAGATAGATAGATAGATAGATAGATAGATAGATAGATAGATAGATAGATAGATAGATAGATAGGAGTGTGTGTGTGTGCCTAGGCCAGTCTATTTTATCTGGACAATCACCATTCTGGTTCTATCCACGTGTCCCACAGGACCCTCTGTCTGAACTCAGCTGCGAATCAACTAGCCTCTGCCATTCCATTGTCTTGTACAGACCTTTATTCTTCCCTCCTGTTAGGAACTATCCATGGTTGGTCGTGGTGGTGTATACCTTTAATCCCAACACCAGGAAGACAGAGGCAGGCAGAACTTTGAGTTTGAGGCCAGCCTGGTCTACATAGTGAATTCCAGGACAGCTAGGGCTCTGTAGAGAGACTGTCTCCCAAAAAAAGGGAGGGGGGGTGGAGGGAGGGAACTATCCATGGCCCCAAGCTGCAGGCATATATGTTTTTTATTTTATATATATATATGTGTGTATATATATATATATATATACATATGTATATAAACTTGGTGTGTTTGATGTCGGGTGGACATGCTCAGCAGCTTTACACGTCAGCACATGTGCACATGGGTACTTACGTTCATGGACCCTGGCTAGCAGTTCCTCTGGACATCACTAAAACAGGTCTTGCTGCTNGTCTACGGGGACGCTGGCCTGAAAACAGGAATAGAGCCCCTATGAGCACAGAGCACATATTAAGTGTCACTGTTTGTGTGCAGCAATGGAAATAGCTGTGGTCTGCCTTCTCCTCCCCCTCCTCAGACATACTCATCTGCTCTCTAAGCAGTGTGCACAGGGTTTCCAGGAAATCAAGTACTGTAATTGCTACAAGAACCCCAGAAAGGGCTGTTTGTTCTGTGGGAGTTGGCTGCACACTGTGAGCTTGTCTTTGGGGAATCTCGGGAGCTGCTGAGCTGGGTGGGCCTGTGTTCATGTGCTAACTCTACCTTCGTCCAGAGCTTAGGCTCTCTGAGCCCTGCCTCCTGTGAACCCCCTGTCTGGTGGCTGTGGGGGTAGGAAAGCCAGACCTGTCTGGTATCATTACTTCTCATTCTTCCCCATAGCCNTTCTCTTTCTCCAGACCTTTCCTTCTGTCTTTGTATCCCTGCTTTGCTCCAAAAGATGGCATGCCTGAGTTGGCTAAGAGCATGACCTATGAAGTCANGTTATCGTAGTATGAACCCTGGTATCGCATCACTGCTGATCTGCTCAGGTTACCTTGAGCCCATCCTCTTTTGAAAACAGAATTGTCCACCCAGTCTGGGAGTAGACGCGAAGCACTTCCATAAAGGACTTGGTGCGGTTGATAGTAGCATTAACAACAATAGTTGTACAGTTTTCCCTGTAGATGCGAATGCAGCACTCGGCACGTCCACACACAGGCGGCACATACAACCCATGCTGCCTCCTGCATTTCCTGAGGGCTCCTCCCACATTGGAACCATCATGAAGAGCAGAAGCATGGGATTTCTCTATGGGTAACCAGATGATCACCTAAGCAAATGTGAAGACAGTGTAATCTTTGAGTCTGTGGACTATAGGAACAAAACAGGGGCATTTAGAACTTTGGGTAAGACCATTGGTTTGTGTATTAAATAGGAGAAGAAAAATGTGTCTGTTCAAATACTCCCAGTATTGAGAATTTAAATTGAATAGATTATTGTCTGGAGTAAAATTCACATATAAATTAGACTACAAAGAATTCATAATTGTTACAGTTTTCATGTTCATTATTTCACGTTAAGAATTGTTACTGCATAAATTAACACATTCTTTCTTGGAGAACATATTTTAGAAAGATTTGTTACTTTAATAACTCTTTGTGTATTAGAAATCCCAGATGCCCGTGCTAATTAAATATAATCAGATTTTGGATTCAAAAAGCACAGTAGCCATTTAGCACAAACAAGCAGGCAGCTAGGTTGACAAACACAGCCAGGAAGGACTGGGTCCCTGTTTCTTTTAGATTTCCAGTTTCACAATGCAGAACTGTGAATTCAATTCCTGTCCTTNCTTTGTTACACTGACTGGGGATTATTAGACTCAGGGCTCCNGCGTTCCAGCTCAAGGGCTCCTGCAGAATTATTAATCAGCTGCTTGAGAGGCCCCTGTAATCCAGTGGCAGATCAAGGCTGATCTCACCATGAGATGCCCTCCCTGTGCTCTCTTGGGCGGATGAATTTCTTGTTCTCTGTCAACAACAGCATCCCCATTCCCACACTGTGTGCTGTGACCTGAACAGCAAATGTCATCAGAGAGAGAGGGTGGGGAGGGATGGAGCCCTGTTAATTGTTGAATTTAATCTAATTCTTTCCTTGCTAGAGAAGTGGACCATCTTTTAACAAAAAGCAAACCTCTCCCTGATGCAAGCCATTGTTTCAGTACTAGGCAGGAAACTCACTTGTCTTCCAGCAGAGCCATGAAAAGCTGCAGTGAAATGACCAGACCACACCACCCCCAAGCCCACGTGGGCAGTTTATCATCCCCAGAGCTGCCAGAGGCCATGTGCTGATCCTGACGAGCAGAACTGAGCCAAGCTGCCTCCATGAGCCTTCCCGAGCCAGAGTTTGGTGCACCTCTGTCAGCAGGCCGAAGTTGCCTTCATTCGTATTCTGCCTCCTCAGTCTCCAGGCTTNCTGCNCTGCTGTTCCTGGGAGGGTCTGCTTTGTTTATGTGCTGAAGCTTCAACCCAGATTAGTAGTCAGGGGAGCAGGTCGGATGCTGGGAAATGGAGATGAACTGTTGGGAGCATCATTCCCTCCTAGCAAGGCTGTGTTGAAAGCCAAATGAAATGAAAGAAAGAGGACTTTAAATCACCCTTTTCTCCTCAGTCCCTTTTAAGATTAAAAATGCTTGCAGCGTAGGGGAGAACTGATTTCTGCCACTTACATCCTTGGACAGTTCTCTGAGTTGGCCCAGAGAATGCAGATAGGCCTGATGCCAGCACAGGTTACCAGAGCCGGCTCTCTGAGCACCTTCCTCTATCTGCCCAGCCCACAGGTAGTCTTGCTTTGTGCTCACAAGGGCATCTCCCTCTCCTTTGTGCTGTTTTGGGCAGAGCTGCCTGGCAGTTGTTTATGAATGCTCAGGTCAGGAGCAAGTCCTCGGTCTGCACAGCCCACGTTTCTTGGTAATCATCAGTAANGAAGCAGATGGTCACCCTCTGTGATTTTAAAGTGTGTAAATAGGAACTGCAGACTGCCATCAAACATCAAAAATGTCTTTTGGCTTCCTTGTTGTGCTCTGCTGGCAGAAGGAACCTTATTTGCATCATCTGGATAACCAGGGACAGGCAGGGCACATGCAAACTGCCTGCAGCTATAAGCCTTTTTCTCCTAACTGAAGGAGGGTGCTGGGCCCAACAAGCTGGTCTCCCTTGGGTCCCAACAGCATAGACACTGCCAGATGGAAAGCAGGGGACAGTTTAAAAAGCAACCTGAAGTTGTGCTTGTCTTCTCTATATTCCCTCTTCCTGGGTTTCTTTCCAGACTGACAACCAAGCCCCAGCATTTTGAGCCTGTCCCAGGCTGTATCCCCAAACTAGTGCTGTTGACACTGCCTAGCCCAGTGTGGCCTGGTGTGGCCCAGGCCCCTGAGGGTGGCTAGATCTGTCTGTGTTCTAAACCCAGCAATGGGCCTGCCAGGATCCCTGTTCAGCTCCACTGGGAGCTTGCTCACCGTTTCAGCCTAAACATTTCTTCTGTGGATTTATCCCAACTAGACCTTGGATCTGTGCCTAGTTAATCAGCCCATAGCTTTGCAGTATGTTCAGGCCCTACTTCTGGCCCCTGGATCTCCTGGTTTCACTCCTCCTCCTCTAGCAATGTCCCTGGTGAGACAGTACTCTTCCTTAATCCTTGTCATCTCGTCAGATTCCCTACCCACTGGCGTGCTGAAATTTCAAAGGGAGTAATATTATAATAATAATAATATCCCAATCCATTGTGCCCCTGAATTTTCATTTATATTCTAAAAACATGATGCTAAACTCTTACAACCTTAAAGTGGACATTTTAACAGAATGTGTTACCAGGGTAACAGGAAACGCTCTGTTTATTACTTCAGAGGCATTTGGGAAATTTGAACATCACCCCTTGGCCTGGTATCTGGTATGAGAATTACGAGTTTTCCTCTGCCAAGTTTCCTCAGGTTTGAAATAGCACCACAGAGTTCCAGGTCTGGTCAGCTTTGCTGGTCCTATCACAGGATGTCCTAGCCTCCTCTTGTTGCCCTCTCCATGGTGTAGTCAGCTTCCTGTTACTGGCATGCTTTGTGATTTCCTTTATTCTCCAGGGTGACTTTCCAGTCACAGCACTACACATCACGTAATATTGCATATAATTATCTGCAGAGTTTGTGGCTCCATCATTGAGGAGGCTTTGGGTGGCTCTCTGGTTTAGAAAAGCAGGATCTGTCNTTGAAGCTGACGTTCCCCATTCTTGGAAGCGCTGTTAGGGCACAGACCATGTTCTGTGGGGTCGATCTGGCATCCTTTGCTCTGCACTGGCTGTACTTCCTCCACTGGCCCAGTTCTTTAGCTGGAGGACATACTCTTTCTGAAAGAGTTTGGNGGAATTGGCACCAGAAACAGCCGGTGCGCCACTAGGAGCTGTTGATGTGTGACGGCCCCCTCAGGCTTGTGTTGGCCTCTGCCATGATCCTTTCTTTCTCAGGGAAAGTCACAGGTTACACTGCATCCCTTCTCTGTTGCCACCTCTCCCTGCCATTCTCATTCCCAATTCACTTCATCTCCTACATCTCCTGAGCCATCTTCTTCAAGCCAGTACCACATTTTAGCTCTCTGTAGGTTTCGCCTAGGAGCTGCATTCCTTCAGCTGTCTAGAAAACTCCTACAGGAGGTGCCCTACTCCTGATGACCTCAGAGTGCCTCACACTGTGCTTGGGGACCTAGGGGACACTTAGAGGAAATTCTCAGTGGTTGATGGATGAGTTGGGGGATTCTCTTCATCTTCTTTTCTCTTTTGAAGTTTGAGGGTCGATGGTGCTGAGGGCCTTTGTTAGTGCAACTCAGTGCCTTGCACATCCATCCAAACACCAGAGTAGCTACATTCTCTTGACTCTTAGCTGTCACCAGGCTCCAGACACTGCTGAGTGCTTTATACCTACTGCCATCCNAAGTTACGGACAATAAACTGACTTGGGCTCTAAAGCCTGAGAGCCCAGATCTGCCTAACTCTGGAGCTTTTTTTTTTTCTTTCTTGCATTAAATTGAATCTTAACAGCTTCGTTCATGCCTGTTGAAGCTCCTTTGTAAAGACTCTTCTCTCACTCATTCCAGCTCAGCCCCCCATTGGCTTNGTTGCCACTCTTCACTACAGAGCATTCTCTGTTTCCTGGCTCTTCCTTTCGATCCCTGCAGAAGGCAGATTCAGGACAAAAGATATCTGCAGTGTTTGTGTGAACATTTGAAACACCACTATCATCATCTTGATGTACAGGAAGCCACCAAGTCAAGAACCATTTCTGTCTGAGGCAGAAGTGGAAGGCTGGCTTCCTAGCTGGCCACTAGGCATGTAGCGATTCCTTTAACTAGACTGTGAGCTGGAGTTGGGATGGGCCATCCTGATGTCAATCTAGCCAGTTACCGGTTTTCTCTTAAAACTGAAAGCATGGAATCAGGTAGGCTGAGGATATTGTGAGAATGAGTTCATTCCCAACATGAATCAACAGTGTAAAGCTGTAGTTACAGTGTCAGTCTTTTCTCTGTGTTGAGTCTTCAAAAGTGTTTATCTAAGAAGGTAATGTCTTTGGCCATTGGGTGTTGGATGAATCACTGCTCAAGTTGGCCTTTTTGTCTGTTACCGCATCTGTTGAGCATCTGTGGTTTAACAGATTTAGTAACAGTGCTGTGGAACAATGTAAGTGTAGACTACACCAACCTTGGAAGATCTGTATTGTGCTAAGAGCTACACACACTGGACAGAGTGCTACACAGTGTCTAAGTGCTCAGATTCTGAACTACACTCACCAGACAGAGTGCTACACAGTGTCTAAGTTCTTGGATTCTGGAGCCAGTCTCCTTTCATCCAGATCTTATTTCCATCCTTTCCACTTGTTCTTCAACTTAATGTGTTGTTCTCTCAGCTGAAGAATGGAAATGTTGTTTACACATGTAACTCATGTGTTAGACATGTGGCACCCTTAGCAATACCCATTATCTGTGCAGTAATTNGAGGCCTCGTATTGCCCAGCAGTAAATTGTTGCTTCTGATCAGGCTTATCCCAGAAGACTTCAGGAAGGGTAGAGAGAGAATGTTGTCACTAGGCAAGTGTAAGGAAAGCTGGCATTGCAAACAAGCTAATACAACAGAAGGAAGCATAATCATGCCAGGTGTGGGGTACCTGTTACAGGAAGGAAAAGCAAACTGAACTAGATTAACTGTATGTTTGCAATGGGAAGAACCGGAGTTGAANGGATATGTGGGTCCCTGGAAACCAGATGGCAGATCTTGATTTAATTCAGTAGGGACCTCCTGTGTGGTTGAAGAAGGTGGGACAGGAATCTGCACCTTAAAAGGATTCATTGGAAGGGCACTCAGCTGAGGCTACTTACCAGGGCAGGAGNACTTAGCAGAGGTGATGACTGGAGTCTGGCTTTGCCTACGAGCTTAAGCAGGAGAGGGTGATTTTGAGAGACATGTCAAAGAACAAAGCAAGATGCTAGGATCAAAAGCAAGATGATGGATTAGATTGAGAAAATAGCAAGAGGGGGGAAAGTCCCAGCTAACCTATAAGTTTTCTGCCCTGAAGCCTGGCAACATAGTGATCAACCCCCCAGAAAGTGCATAGTAAAAACAAACAAAACTGAACAAAACCACGGGGGATTCTGTTTGTATGTTAGAATTGTAAAGTAAGAATTGAGAATTAACTTACAACTCGGTTATTTGGTGAAATTTTCTGCCTACTTCAGGAATCTCTTGTAATCTCACATGTGGTAAGATAGTGCAGTAAACAATAAACTCAGCTTACAGCTGCTATATTTTAGGTAAAGCCAGGGCACCCTAGAAGCCTTGTCCCATAGATATTTGGGGGAAAAAACCAAGAATTTAAGAAACATCTGAACGCCCACCCTTCCCACAGACAGCAGGCCACATTGGGAACAAGAGAGGACTATTTCCAAAGGAATGGTGGAGAGAAGAGTCTGGAGCACTGGGGCTCTGGGACACTGATTAGAGTGAGGATGAAGAGGAGACAAAGGAAAGACAGAAGCAGGAAGGAGGCTGTGTTTGCTGCTGTGAGCAGAGCATGGTACTAGGCCTGTGGAGAAAACTCCAGACCTGCTTATGGCGGGAAGAAGAGAGCAGGCCACCTCTGCAGTGGTGAGGTGGGGTGGTGGTTGTTGTTCTTAGGAATGAACTTGGAGAACTGAATAGAACCCACACTTTCCTTTCTCTGACTTAAAGCCTAGGTGATTATTAACCCTGCTTCAAATGAAAAGGGCCACAACTCCTGGAACTGGAAATGACAGCTGCCCACATTGCGTTGCTGTGACTACCCCAAGGCCTCTTGGNCCAGGTCTTTCTGCTAACAAAACCACTGCCCATCGTAGCAGCCTCCCATGAATTGGCCCCATGTTTCTATCAGAGCAGAGCTGGGGGTCCCTCTACAAAGGGTCTCTGAGTACCCTGTCTTTGGGATTAAAGTGCAGATTTTGTAAGCGTTGTTAAGTTTCATTGGTGTGTGGCGTATGATTTTCTGTTGTAGTTAGCAGTTGTTAGGCCTTTAAACAGCTGTCCAGATGGTGACAGACGTGACACTAGTGGTGTCACCAAGAACAAAGAGAAGGTGCCCCAGAGGGACGAGACCAAGTTAGTTGCCCATAAGAAACCATGACTGGTCAGCATGAAGGGGCGCTCTGGAAGCCTAATGTACTGTCCAGCTTCTCTGTCAGCCAATTGGTTCTCTCAAGACTCTCCTGTGTACCAAACATCCCAGGCTCTGAGCTGGAGATAGTCGTCCAGACAACATGGCCAACCCTCAGGGGCAGCACCTCTGTCAAGAGGTGACACTTATGACAACCCATGTGTCCATCACACTTCAAGCCATAACAACTCCAAAACCAGGTTGCTGTGGCAACATGGAGTTGTGAACCTGTGTTACTATGGGCAAGTAGCACTCGGGCCAAGAGCAGAGAGGCAGGGGTCAGCCACAAGGTGGCAGTGGACATGACTTCTTCTGTCTGGGGCTTGCCTCCTTCCAAGTCTCTTAAGCTCTCTGACTTGGCCCAAGCTAAGCTCTTACTGCACCCAGAGGGATTGTGTGGGTGTGTTACCCACTGACCTCAGACAGATCTATCTCAGATTTGGGTTTTACACCATGCATCCTGCACAGCCATATGCAAAGACGCCAGGCAAAAACAACTGGTCCTCTTTCAAAGCCACACTTTAGGCCAGGGCTTTGTACCCTCTGGAGGCAGGAAGCCAAGACAGGAGGAAATGGGAGTGATGAAGGAATAAGAAAGTGAGTGCTGATTTGTTCTCTTCATCAGTAGCTTGTCATTGCTTGAANCTAACCTTCTTCTTCCTTGGAAAAGAAAACATTATCTTTAAAGAAATTTCTGGGAAAAAAACAAAACAGGTTTGGTAGCGCACACCTTTAATCCCACTACGTGGAGGCAGAAACAGGTAGATCTCTTGAGTTCAAGACTAGCCTGGTGTACATGGTGGCTTCCAGGACAGCCAGGGCTACACAGAGAAACCCTGTCTCAAAAAACAAAAAGCAAAAACAACAAAAAAAAATTTCTGTTGAGGCTGGAGAGATGGTTCAATGTTTAAGTTTCCTGAAGACCCGGGTTCCGTTCCAGCATCCATGTCAAGTTGCTTTGCAACTTCCTGTAGTTCAAGATCCTGGTGAGTCCATGGCCTCCTCTGGCCTCAGAGGGCACCAGCACATAAGTGGCACAGATGTACACAAATAAAATAAATCTTTTTAAGTTTCTGTTGAAGGTAGCTGCTAAGAATTTGGACAAAACCATTCTTTATTTTTTACCAATCTTAAGTACCTGTTGCTTGATGTGGAAAATATTGTATGTCTTACAGAGAAATAATGCCAAATAAATGTATTCAAGCCCCCTGCTAAGCCATCAAAGTGCATACCTACAGATGACCTCCTGTCAAAGACCTATTAGATTATATAAGCTTTGTTCTTTTACGTAAAAGTTTACATATTAGTATCTTTACTTTTCCTACAAAATGAGAAAATAATAAAGCAGACTAGTGTAGCTCAGTGATACATTTACTCTTTAAAACCTGAAATCATAAAAATCTTCTCCCAGAAAATCCAAATGAAAGCCACATCTGGTGGCACACATCTCTAGTCCCAGCACCTGGGCAGTAGAGGCAAGGAGGACCAGGAGTTGAAGGTCGAAGCATCCTTAGCTACATTAGACTCTGTCTCAAGGAAGGGAGACCAAAAGAACTCTACCCAAATTGTGCATGGTTTGCTTCCTGGACCCCGCACACAGACCAGTGTTGCATGAGTCCAAGGAAGACACAGCTCTTTTCCTGCCATTTATGGTAGAGGAGTTTCCTGCACACTGAAGAAAAATAGTTCTGTCATACTTTAGACAGGATCAGATTTCAAAGCCATTTGGCTTTGGAGATGGTCTAAATAAGGATGAATTTAATATGTCTTTATTTTCTTTTAAATAAGAGAACTCCAGCTGATATTTGGTCCAGGGCCGTCTGCTCTTGACACTAAGGAAAGCCTGTTACCCTAATCCCAGTGGCTTGGAGTCCAAGCTGCATGGACAGAGTGCCCAAGGACAGAAAGCTATGTGAAGAAAGCTTTGACAGAAACTTGAAAACAGAGAATCCCAGATCATGAGGCAATCGCCAGCACTTAAGAGAAGATAGAAACAAATAGACTTTTAGCATAGTGTGCAAGAGCAGAAGAAAGCTAGAACTGCTTGCCTGCTCCAGTGTTACTGTGAAATGCCACAGAGGGAAATTGTAGGATTTTTTTCAATTTTGATTCCACNCTGGCAGAAAAGAGATGGAGAAGAAAACTACCCTGCTGGAAAATGCCAGGGTCTGTTTGCTAAAGTTGTTATCATGTACTGTATTTAAAACAAAAATGTAATTGCTGTGATTCATCATGTCTGGCTATAAAAACCTCCATAATTTAAAGATTTTAATCATTTACCACTTTTGCACAGTGACTTTTCATAGATGATACTGTGAAATTTCTGATTTTTAACAGCCTTTGTATGCTTTTTAGGGGCTCCTAAGCATAATTAGTATGCCTTAAGCATATCATTGTTTGCATAACTAATACAAAATCCTTATATTTTTCCTTTGGTCTGGTAAATGTCCAGGACTGCTTTATAGTTACTGGTCCTAACATAAAAACACAGGCTGCTGGTCCCATCTTAACCTCTCCACATACTCCTAGCAGCATGATGAGAAGGGTGGGCCCCACCTTCCCTTTAGATGTGGAGAAAAGTGGATTCTCCACTGCTCGGAGACATTTTAAAGATGTAATCTGCTGCCTTCGGTATGTTTGCCCCTTGGTCCTGAGAAGTCAGGTTTGTAAGACTGTTACCACAGTGAGCCCTGTCTTAAAAACCATTTCAGGTAGACCCTCTCTGGCTGGCAGGAGAAAGGAAGGGAGGAAGGTGATGATAAGTGCAGAATAAAAAACTGCAGGGATGAAGATGGGTACTGTAAAGAGACAGAGTAGAGGGAGGAGAGAAATCAGCCACAGACAGGATCATTTCCCTATGGAGGGTGGAGGGAACTTAGGAAATACAGCCCATTTCAGTGTAATATGCATGCTATATCCATCCACCTCTGCCCTAGGAAGCTGGAACTTTACTAGTTTTGTGGCACCTATAAGGCCAATCTGTGATTTTAGATACCAGAGAACACAGGAGAAGAGCATGATGATCTAATCCTGTATGTTTTATTAATACAGCATTATTTCAAAGACATATATACATACATCCGGTCTTAGTGTTCTGTTGCTATGAGAGACACCGTGACTTATAAAGGAAAGCATTTAATTGGGGCTTTCTTACAGTTCCAGAAGTTTAGTCCATTGTCATGGCAGGGACCATGGTGGCATGCAGGTAGACATGGTGCTGGACAAGTAGCTGAGAGTTCTATATGCAGACCCACAGGCAGCAGGAAGAGAGCGACTGGGCCTGGCTTGTGCTTCTGAAACCTCAAAGCCCATCCCCCAGTGACACACTTCCGTCAATAAGGCCACACCTCCTAACCCTTCTAAGTAGTGCCACTCCCTAATGATTAAATGTTCAAATATATGAGCCCATGGGGGCCATTCTTACTCAGTACCCCCACACACACACTCACACAGCAGTTTCCTAAATCACAAGTCAAGAACCACACTTCAGACCAAGCCCATACCATTTAGCGTGATCGTGGGTTCATGTTCAAGAAGCCAGCTCGCCTCTTTACTGAGATATTAAGGGTTTTGAAGTCCAGCCCTTTGAAGGGAGAATTAAAGTGATTGACTTCAAGTCACAGAAGCCAGGCCTAGGGCATACATCATCTCAGCCCCGAGTGTCCCTTTCTCACCACNTTGTAGTCGTCCTCTCTCCACCTGTCCCCTGAAGATGACTCCCCAGTACTTCCTCGTCCCTCCTCANCCAGCACAGGCTCTCCACCTCATAAATAACCAGGTCTTCATTCTGCAGGTGCAAAGTTTCCCATTAAGTGGACAGCCCCTGAAGCAGCCCTATATGGAAGATTCACAATCAAGTCTGACGTGTGGTCTTTTGGAATCTTACTCACAGAGCTGGTCACCAAAGGAAGAGTGCCATACCCCGGTAAGAGCACAAACCTGGGAAATGGGTGTCTGATGGGTTCCCCCCTCGATGTCATTTTCTAGAAATCCTGTCTGATTGCCTTTCTAAGCCCTGTGATCACCCTTCTGCTAAGATAATTTAGCCAGAGGAATGCAGAACCAAGAATTGCCATAGCCTGCACACCACGCTTAATGTGCTGAGCAGCGGTATAAATGTCCCAGGTCCCACAGGTCATAGAATTTGTCCCCTCTCAGTAGGTGCATGTGTTATGCCTCCTGGAGCAGAAATGTCACTGGCTGAGCCTGTGCCCAAGTGGAGTTTGTAGACATGTCTGGAAAGAGGAGGAGACAAGTCCCTGTTGCTTTTTGATCACACTGGAGCGCGAGGCTGGCAGGAGGATACCAGAACCTGCTCTTTCTGCGGCTACACTCCAGATGGCCCCAGGGCAGAGGCACGCACAAGGCTGTTTAGACGGTCTCTGCCTGTTGCTGAATGGCCAAATACGCTACAGGAAAGGAGTGTATTATAAAGGAACTGGGGCCTCTTGGAGCCTGCAGTAGTTCTGGGCTATCATATGTTTCCTCTCTGAAGAAGCCGTGGGTTAAGGTTATCCATGCTTAAATTCATTAACTTAGCCAGATGGAGACATAAAGGACACTGGTGCCATTTCACCTCTACGCTTTACTGGTTACAGTACAGGGACGATCTGCTTTTTGAAATGTTAAGGACATATTTTTTAGTTACTGCTGAGCAAAGAAAGAGCATAGCTGGCTCACTCGCTTCATTCCCTGCCTTT
>LZPO01034972.1:109759-130488 GCA_001675575.1 Neotoma lepida
ATGAGGAATGTAGGTCTCTTGCAAATCCTGGGCTTGTAATCATATCTTTGCAGTCAGAGGAGCCAGCGAGAGCCGATTAATTTGTAATCCCTTTGTTCATTTTGTCTGATTGTTTCTGGTCATCGTCAGAGAACAGAGTAGTGTTTATAAAGAGCCTCCCTGTCTAGGCTAGTGCAGCCTCAAGACCTCTAAGAGAGCAAGGTTGGCACTGAGCAAAATTAACAAAGTCCCAGCCTCTGAAGTCCCAGCGCCAGCGTTTGGAGGTGTGGGTGTGAGTCTGTTTTATTGATGCTGCTGCGGCTGCTGCCCCCGGCGTGCACAAGTGGGCAGACACTCTGGGAATAGTCAACCAGGAGAAAAGAAAGGGCTGCCCAGGAGGNGGCGGGGCCCAGCATGGGTGCTTTCGAATCGCTTCTCAAGGAGGAAAATATGCCATCTCCAGATTTTAAAGATGAGAAGGCACTTTAAAAAAAAATTATTGTCTACATTTTGAACTAATTTCTTCCTGATCTCCCCAGGTTTATAGACACCCGGTGTGTTAAAAGCAATCACGGGAAAAGGTTAATGTTGTTTTGCATTTCTGTGAAGCCTTTCCTTCCCGGACTACAAAGCTGCTTTTTGTTTCCTGGGTCNCACACCAAAGCCAAGACAAAGAGGTGCAGGTGGGGGCCTCAGAAGAGGAAGGCAGGTGTCTTTGGAGACAGGTTTTTGTCAGGTTGGGCTTTAGCACAAAGAAAATTCAAGTTCGGTTAGATTCGTTCACTCGGCATCATTCAGTGTGGCCTGTGCCAGTGTTTCTTCCTTTGGGAAATGGGACATAATAAGCCATTCAGCTCTCAGGTGGCACTGACAGGCACCTGTCCCAGAGCCGTACTGTTCATGCTGGAGGGAGAACAGTGGACAAATGCAGTCCTGCCGTATGGAGCCTGTGGCCAGGGAGAGTGGGCATCAGATCAGGAACCAGTNGGCCTTATGGAGGGTAGGTTACCTAAGTGTACCTGCTCTGAGTGTCCCCAACCTGCGTTCTCATTATGTGGCCGAAGCAGGGACAGAAATAGAACCTTCGTTGAGAGTATCATGAAAAGAGCAAAGGAGTTTGAAGTGAGAACTGAGTCCAGCATAGTATGTGGATTTATGCCTGTCAGCAAATCCTGATCTGCCATAGGCTTCCTGTCTGCAGGGGCCCTGGGGGAGGAGAAGGCAAGTAAGCCAGACCACGGAGGGGGNGGGGCAAGAGGGTTTGCTCACAGTGAGGAAGCTGAGTCCTGTCTGGCACCTGGAAAAGCAGCAAAGATTCATCAAGTGTAAGGAGCTGTAGGGAGGGTCTGANAAGAGGGGGTGTGAGGAGAAGTACCTGATGCTCCTGGAAAGGGGCGGAGCCAGCTATGAGGGGCCTGTGTGTTGCCCTGGAGGGACACTGGAGCCTGGCAGGTTGACTTGGTAGCCCAGGGAGCTGGGTGTCAGGGAGGGAGTGACATGAGCTGTTTACACCACAGGGAGCCGTTTTCAGACCTGCTCTGATAGCCACAGACACTGCTTGATTTTATTTTTTAACTCGGCTATAATCACATTTAATTGGACTTCTGAATGTGACAGAAAACTCTTCTTGAGGGAGAAGTTCTGCAGAGGGATTGCAATTACAGGACTATTATCCTAACAAAGGGGAGCAGTTCCAGGGCACAGACAGTTTCACTCAGCATTATGCAGATGTCACCATGTTGTTGGTGTGTCCCAGTCAGTCAGCATGTACTGAGGGGGTCACCTTGATTCAACTCTCCTNCACTGGATCTTACTCCTGCCGGGAGGAGTCCAGAGCAGAGTCCCAGTCCCTGTTTGTCAGACACTTCCGTTCTGCACTTTGACACAGTAATTTCTCAGTTGCCGAGAGTGTAATTTCAAATAATTCTCNGCTCAAGAAGGGTAGGTGGTGGTAAACTTTCCTGAGTTCTTTCATACCTGAGAATGGTCCTTTGTCACCTTGTCACATAGGAAAGGTGCTCTGGCTTGTAAGTGACAGCGAAGTGAGAGAGGGAATGATTTATAAATGAGTTTGCAAAAGCTGCTCAGATATTTCTGCCCAGCATGGAAGTCAGCCCAGAGTGCGCCTCAGAGCACGAAGAGTGTAACGGGAGAGGCGTGACCAATGAAGGGCAGATTAGCAGTGACTAGAACACCTGCCTGGGTAAGGTCGCCCTCACTGAACTGACCAGAGACAAAGGAAGGAAAGAGGGATACATTGAAACTGAGCAAGGGCCTTGAAACCATAAGAGGAATATTGAAGTGTCCTGGGGTAGAAGGGAGGTGGCCAGGTGAGGAGGGCTGCTTCTAAGACGAGTAACGACAAGGACAGACGCCATTACAAAGCACAGCTCTGCTTGCTGCCAACGCTGCTGCAGTCTGAGCAGTTGCACTGTCCTTGTCGCAGCCCAGCTTGCTTTCTGCATACAGCAGGGTTTAAGCCGTTCTTTGCATCCAGCTTAGAGCTGCTTCTGTCCTAACGGGTTGTTGGTCGTGAGAAATAGTAAGGCTGNCGCCAGAACTACTTTCTGGGCTTGATGTGTAAAATCTTGGCTTTGCATTTTAGCCTGCACTTTCCCTCTAGAACCTTTCTCAAATTCCTCCCNGTCTGCCTTCACTGCCACTGCCTATATCAAGCTGTCACCACTGGGCAGTGACCTCCTAATGGAACTTCCTGCCCTTGGTCTCTCCCTTCCTCCCTCTTCCACCACCGTTCTGTCAATGTCCCCAGCAGAAATGTTATCCTGGAAAACAGATGAGTTATCTCACTGTGGTCCTGGTTAAAGATGCCCAGTTTCCCTTTGCCCTCCAGATAACTCCAGAAGGCTACATCTTGCACAGGGCCTTATCAGTCTTTCCTTCATCCAGTCCACAAATATTTATTGAATGCCTATTATGTGTCGAGTGCTGTTCCAGACCCAAGATTATANCAGTGAAACAATGGGAAAACTCCCGCCCTCAGGAACATTTTTCTTGAAGAAGATATGCAATAAAGACTAATAAAATATATTCACACTCGGCTGGTAGTATTGAGTGGGAGAGAAAAGGGGGNTAGCTAGGAAATAGTGACAATGGAAGAGTCACTAGGAGGTGCCCTCTGAGTATAACTCTGATGGGAGCTGAACTTGGGCCAGGTAGGTGTCTAAGGGACTGTGCACCTCTGCAGGGGGGCCAGGGAGCAGCAAGGGTTGAGTCATGGCAGACAGGGTCTTGCAGGGTTGTAAGCAAGTATGCTTTTTCTCTTTTTGTTGCTGCTGTTTAATTTTGAGAATGTAAAATAATTACAGCATTTCTCCTTNGTGTTTCTGCCCTCCAAACCCTCTCGTTTGCCCCCCACTTCTTCAAAGCTATAGCTGCTTTTTTATCAATTGTTAGTGNATGCATATATGTATANACGTATGTATTCCTAAATATAACCTGTTGAGTACATACAGTGTTATTTGTAGTGTGTTTTCAGAGCTGACCATTCTGCACTGGACACCAGTTAGCATGCTCTTCCCTGGGGAGGAGCATCTCTCCTGCTCACAGCTCTACTCAGTTAACTGTAGTTCTTTGTGTACAGTTAAGACCTTGTGGGCTTTTCCCGCTGTAGTTTGGCCTGTCCTTAGGTGTTCTCCTTGTTCAGTTCATGTTTTGGCAGTGATGTTGGTAAGATTTTACGGGTATACCTTCTGATGTCACTAGGAGACACGGTCTCACAGAACTCCCTACCCCTGGCTCTTACCATCTTCTCGCCCCCTCTTCCACAGTGTCTCCTGAGCTTGAGGTGTAGGGGTGTTTTGTAGGTGTAAGCTTCTCCTGTTAATGCCATGTGAAGTGAGTGGTGTTGAGGGGGAGAGTGACAGGATCCCTGGCTGTCCCCCTCCCTTCACATTCTAGCCTGGACACACCAAGAAATCTTTGTGTGTGACAGGGTCTCACTATGGTGGGCTAAAACTAGCTATGTAGACTAAGCTGACCTCAAACTCACAGAGGCCTCCCTGCCTGCCACTGCCCCGCCCCCCAGTGTTGGGATTAAAGGCGTGCATCAATATGTCGTCTGTCCAGAATGTTTCTTTTGAAGCCCATCTATCTGCAGTTCCAAATAGTTCTGCCTTCCTTGAGGGGACCGGGACATCCTTCACGGTNTACAATTCCCCACAGTGTCTGCCCACAGTAGACTCTGTNTAAGGAATGGGTGAATATGACAAGGGAGAATTGAAAAGAAGAAGAACAACTCTTGGGTTTTNCAAACACTTTGGAAGTTGGCCCATAGCCCGCAAAGCCTTTCTAACTCTGTTCAGTGTCTTTACACGTGGCTGACACGATATGAATTTTCCTAGCTACTAGGTAGCATCTGTCTCCAGAGTTCTGGGAAGTTGACCCTGTGTTTAAACACCATATTCCAGTAACCTGATAGGCAGAATGTCCTGGCCATGCCATGCCATGGCCCTTAACTGAACACCTGCCTGTGTGCTGACAAGACCTGGCAGAGCAGGAATGTTCTCTGAAGCAAATCACTTACCCACGTGTTTGAAGCGCCTTCAGATCATCCAGCAAGTGCCAGCTGCTTGACTTTTCTTGAGCGTATCTAGTCACTTGATAATGACTTGGAGAGTAAGGGAGGCTGGCCAGCTGTACAACTGCTAGCGCCTTCTGGAAAGAACCAAGCCCTCTGCACCACCACCCCCTAATGATCCCTCACTGTAGTGTTCAAGCTGCCGAAAGGGGCATATTCTCCGTGAACTAGGAAAGTTTCAGTTTTCCAGGTAGAAGGGGAATGAGAAACAGCCTGAGAGGCCAAGCTTAGCTCGAATGTGCCAGGTCCCTGCCTCCCCTGCCTGCCTGTGGTCCCCAGGGCCAAAGCCCTCCAGTTCAGAGAGGGAGACCCGCCTGGAATGGTGCCTCTCCCCTGCAGTGTTTCTCTTGGTCAATGTGGCTGGTAAGAGGAAGAGAGGGGTAAGAGAATGTGTGTGAAGCCAGGGGACACTAGGAAGGGACTTTCCGCTTGGTGCTTCAAGTCCAGCACCCTGCTGCCATCCAGTCTTAGCTGTGCAGGCCCTGCCTTCCATGTTGGCACCTTCACCCTCCTTTTCACTTCTCTTTTCAGAGGACAGACAAGTTAGTTATAATACTATATCATCAAAAGTCAGGTACGGTGGCTGAGGCCTTGTAATCCCAGCACTTGGGAGACTGGGGCAGGAGGATTGCTGTTAGTTTGAAGTCAGCCTGAGCCACATAGCAAGACCATGTTTCCAAAATGAAAAAGAAAAGAAAAGCCCCAAAAGCATAATACTGCATCATCAACTTCAAATAACCTTTGCGTGTTGTAGCACCCCCAGCCATCATTTCCGATTTTATTAATACTGTGGGTTTAATAAGAACAGCTGCCCCCAGGTGATTGGTAAACAAAACTAGTGATTATTGTGTCTTCTCAAGGTCAGTCCTTTATTTCTATCTGTGCTCTGGTCAGCATCCCTCTGCCCCACATCTGTACTCTGATCCATGAAGCCTCTCTGAGAGCCTCCTGGTTGTTCCTGTAAGATGAGCAAACACTTGATAATCCGATAGCACAAGTGCATGGGATGGCGCAGTGCACGCTCGTGCTGAGCAAGCGCCATTAACTCCGATGTCCTTCTCTCCTTAGTACCATGTGGCCGCTCTCAACAGTGAGCAGGCAGCTGGGGTTTTTAGAGAGCTTATGCAGAGAAGCAAAGGGCCTCAGACCGCAGGCCTCATTCAAACAGAATATCGTATCATTNCCTCTGAATGAAAGCTCTGTTTGCAAAAGAAATCTGCTATCAGGTAACCTGAGTACCATTTCCATTGTTATAACATTTATTTACACAGCACAAAAATCCAGATTTCCCACAGCCATGGTNAAGTCCATGTNTCAGTGTGAATAGAAAACAAACCCACTGATTACAGATATGGCCCCTCGGAGGTCCCTTGGGAAGCCACACAAATGGGAAGCACTAAAACTAAAAACATTAATTAATACTTCTTTTATAAGACTTTGTACCAAGCAACTGACAGCAAGGTAATGGTTAAGGTGTTTGGTTGACAAAAGGAGNCACTGAGGCTGGAGTGATGAAATCAGGTCCCCTGCCAAGGAATGCAGAAAGTCAAGAAGTGACGTCAAGTTCAGTGCTCTGCCAGTGAAAGCCATTTTTATTCCTTCTCTCAAGAACCAGAAAGAAAAGGAGGGAGGGTCTACTGAGGTCATGTACCGCTCAGAGAACACTGATACTTACAAGGAAAGGAGAGGCAAGAGCCAGAAGGATAAGGGAAAGGAAAATGGGTGTGCACATGCAAATCCATGTTGGAAACTGCACAGAGTCAGGATTTGAAAGGAAGAGTTGGAAACTTGACCTCTTGTATTTGAGAAGGAGGAAGCCAGCAAAATGACTCAGAAAGAATAATGCAGTCATAATGGCAGGAAGCGAAGGAGTCCATGTGGCCAGAGGATCCCAGATACAGTGTTGGGGCAGAAGGACTGGAGGTGCTATAGCCAGGACCATGTTTGAAAACACAAAAGAAAGATTGGAAGAGAGACCTCAGAACAGCAGGTTGTGGAGACCTGTGAGTCAAGGCCACCTACCTGGATCCTGTGAGAGTGACCCTCCAGAATGGCCCCTCTCCAGGGAAAGAGCAGAGGCATGCTCTTCTGGAGCACAGAAAGGGTTAAGACCAAACTTGGTAATGGGTAGTTTTTTAAATATACCATGATGCATTTTATTGAGGTAGTTTGTGAAATGAAAACTAGCTGAACCCTTGCTGAGTGGGAACATCCGGACTGTGTCAAAGGTTTGTTGAGGAAGTACCAGGTCTGCAGGACAACCCCCGTGTGTCCTGGCCTCTGGCTGGTTGGATGAGAGCCAGTCCCAGTCCCATCACTTGTTACTCTCAGCCAACTGCAGTGTCTAATAGCCTGCTTTTCTGGCAAAGCTGTCACTGGCATGTTTCTGTTTCCCTCAGTACATAGAATTGTTATACACTCCCCATACTCTGAGAGGTCTGGAGAGAGACAGAGCACATGAAGAGAAAGAAGAGGAGGGGTGGGATGGGGGCCGGGGTGCTGCAGGAAAAGGAGGTAGCAAGCTAAGAATATGTGTCAAAGCTGACAGTGTGGCCCTTCGGGTGCGTCCTGCCCAGTCATCGTCCTACATANACTGAGGTATGGCTCCGTCCCGTGGCTACAGCTANCCAGGAAGGAAGCCACCCCAGCAGATGTGACATGCTGATTCAGGTTGTCACATCTGCTGTGTCCAAGTCTTGGGCAGAGCACTGGAAAAATAGGATTAACCAAATGGCCAGTTAAACTTTCCGTTGGCAGAGACTGAACTAAAAGTTTAAAAGAAAGGAAGTATTTCCATTTGAAGAATTTGGTTTTTAATGAAATTAAACATTACTGACAGAAGAGCCACAGAGTCATGGGGAAGTNGTTGACTGAGTTCTGTGTACCATTCTGGGCACTCGGTACCAGGGTAAAGCCTTGAGATGTATTTGGGACGTGGTTGCTTCTCCATGGAACCCTGTCACACCTCTGAGCTGCAGGCCTCTTGGGATCTTTCCTCAGTTCCAGGGGCTCCTGGCAGGAGTCAGAACAAGGGAGACTCCTGCAGACTCAGGCTGTGTGGTTCAAGAAACACTGTTAAACTAAGAGTTTGGTCTACTGAGTTANGCAGCAAAGAAGAGCTCCAGCGAATGTCATTCTCAGTGTGTGGCACCCTCTCTTCCTGAGGTGGTTGTCACTTGGGCCCCAGCTTCTTAGCCAAACCCCTGCATCACACTTGCAGCAGACATTTTTAAGTCCGTGCAGCCCAGAAGTGTGTTACATAACATGGAAGGAGACTCTAGGGTAGAACACAGGCGGAAGTAAGCACCATGACGTCGTCACATCAGGGAGGGTTGTGGCTAGTTCAAATCTGTGATGCTACCAAGTGAATTACAATAGCTTTCTGATTTCCTGAGCTTATTGGAGTAATGGGGGAAATTATTAAGGCNANTCCACGTAGTTAAGAGGTTTATTTAGGGATTTAGGGCAACTTACAGCAAGTAAAGGGGTTGGTCACAGGGTCTAGGAGAGGTGAGGTGCAGTCCAGNGGTGTTCTCTGGAGAACTCTGCTTGGTCCACCCTCTAACGTCCAGGATCCAGGAACCAAGAGCCCCAGCAGGGACGGATCTCCAGTCTTAAGGGCTCCGTCTCGGCCCCGCCCCCAGGGGGAGGTCCTAGGTAGGCGTGGCAGTTACTGGAAGCCTCAGTAAGGGTTGTGCTTCCAGGTCATAGCTGGAACTGCTGCCCCACTACATTGGAGTTTGGAGCTGTGACTGAGGAGATGCTGGCCTCTGTCCCTTACCCTGTCTGTCTGGAGCACCTCAGGAAAGGGCTGCAGTCCCTGTGCCCTGACCCCCTTGCCTCCGGCTCCCCACCCAAGATCCTAGCTCTTTAGCATTGGGAGGAGGATTTGAGCTCATTAGCTGCAGGCAACACCCAACAGAAGAAGGCAATCCCACACTGGGTTCTGACCTCTCCCAAGGCATGGAGCTGGCCTGACCCTGAATGAGGTTGTTTGGTTACATTGAAGGTCTGCTTCAACATAGCCAAAAGAATGTATGGATGTTATCACCTCTGGAAATTCTAAGGTCAGAGAAGAAACATCCTACGGGGCTTTGAACAAACAAGTGACTTGAAGTAGTTGTCAGCAACGAGACCTAGGATAGGCCCAGCTTCCAAAGAGTACAACCAAGAGAATCACCTACCAACCCAAAAGTGAGTGTTCCCCACTGAGGGGAACAGGACCCAGTACCTCTGGCCAAGCGATGGGGTTCTGACCAGTTGGTCACCTCCGTCCCCAGAATTAAAGATGGCTGCATTGCATATGTGTGGCTTCCCTGCTAGTGACAGCCCTGAGTTTCATGCTATAGATTACAGCAGATTGTTGTTGCTGTAAACTATCTGTCAGAAGTTAGGGAAGATTCCAGATGACAAAGCTCACAGGTCCTGGAACAGAGAGAAGAATATGATATGACCAAAAAGAAAAGAAAAAAAGGCAAGGGCAAGAGTACCTGAAAGTAGTTGGGAAGGGGTCACACTGTGTGGTGTTTCCTGTGCTGTCAAGAAGGCCAGCTCATGGCAGGCTCTGCTCAGCCTCCCACGATATCCAGTCTGAGAACATCAGCACTAGGCAGCTCCTGCAGAGGGGCAGGAAGGTCTCAGATGATAGATGGCCTGCCTGAGGTCATCCATGAACAAAGGCCCAGGGGACACCCTGGCTCCCTGTCAAAAGTTCCCAAGCCTCAAAGTACTATGGGGGTCACCAGGCCAGATGGTGCTGAGCCCCGCTGGCATGAGGGTGAGTCTCAGACACCGTGCGCAGGCATGGTGAAAACTATAAAGGTCNCAAATGGATCTTGTATGTCCTGCAAATAGAAGACTGCTTGCTCGTATTCCATGGGGTATTTGTGTGTGTGTTTATTCATATAGAGGTTTCTTTTTAATTGCTTGTGTGGGGATAGATGCATGCAAGTACAGGTATCTGTGAAGGCCAGAGGTGTCAGATCCTCTGGAGCTAGAATTACAGGCAGCTGTGAGCTGCCCAGTGTGCATGCTGGGAACTGAGCTCAGGTTCTCTGCAAGAGCAGGGCACACTCTGAACTACTAAGTCATTTCCTCCACTCCTATATTTTTATCTGTTCAACTGAGGTATAATTTACACATAACAAATTTTAATTTAAAAATAACCTTCCATGCGTTCTGACCAAGAGCCACATCAGTACATGCATGCTGCACTGGGGTCACAGACTGCAGCCCATGGGTGAAGCCCAGCACCCAACCTGGTTTTATTTTAAACCTTTTCAGTGGCATAAAGAAAACAAAGCTCACATTAGCCCACACAGACAAAAATAGTTGCTGTTGCCCCTTCACAGGAAAAGCATGGGCATTCCACACCCCACTTCTCTGACCTCTCAGCTCCCCCTGACCTTTCACCGGTGCCCCCTGCCCCCAACTCTGATCTGCTTTCTGTCACACAGTCTTTTGCCTTTCTCGGGTCTCCTATAAATGAAACCATCTAGTGTGTTGCCTTTTGTGTCTGGCTTTTTTCACTTGCAGTGCTTTTGAGATTCACTGTCTGGGCTTTTGCATCTATGAGTTCTTCAGTCCTTTGTTCCGTTCTTTCTGCACGGTGTGAGAGCCGATTAAAGGCATAGTTCCCCTCCTGAGAGGGTGGATGGCATCCTTATGCTTTAACCATGTGCAACGTGGTGGTCAGGGCTTGGAGCCAGGCGTGCCCACTCTCATTGCCCTTGTCTTTGTAGGCATGAACAACCGGGAGGTGCTGGAGCAGGTGGAGAGAGGTTACAGGATGCCCTGCCCACAGGACTGCCCCATCTCCCTGCACGAGCTCATGGTCCACTGCTGGAAGAAGGACCCGGAAGAGCGCCCCACCTTCGAGTACTTGCAGGGCTTCCTGGAGGACTACTTTACCGCCACAGAGCCCCAGTACCAGCCCGGTGAAAACCTGTGAGAGCCTGCTCTTCAGAGACCTCCTCCCAGAGGCCTCCCCACCCCTCCCCATTAGCTTCCAATTCCGTAGCCAGCTGCCCCTGAGCAGCGAGAACCGTCCAGGATCAGATTGCATGTGACTCTGAAGCTGACGAACTTCCATGGCCCTCATTAATGACACTTGTCCCCCAATCCGAACCTCCTCTGTGAAGCATCCGAGACAGAAGCGTGTTATTTCTCAGACTTTGGAAATGCATTGTATCGATGTGATGTCAAAGGCCAACCTCTGTTCAGTGTAAATAGTCGCACCCGTGCCAACAACCCTAGTGCTTTCCTTTTTTAAAAAAAAAATGCAAATCCTATGTGATTTTAACTCTGTCTTCACCTGATTCAACTAAAAAAAAAGTATTATTTTCCAAAAGTGGCCTCTTTGTCTAAAACAATAAAATTTTTTTTCATGTTTTAACAAAAACCGATCAGGACAGGTGTTTGTTTTTTTTTCTTTTTTATACATATGAATATATATATATATATATAAACATACGTTCCTGTACAGACACCATGTGGGTGCTACCATGGAGACTGTGGCCCTAGAAGGCCATATAGGTACAGGACCCAGAGTGCGGAT
Source organism: Neotoma lepida (assembly GCA_001675575.1). Classification (NCBI taxonomy): domain Eukaryota; kingdom Metazoa; phylum Chordata; class Mammalia; order Rodentia; family Cricetidae; genus Neotoma; species Neotoma lepida. Next base: position 120,892 of record LZPO01034972.1, read on the forward strand.
TACTGCAGAAGCCTGCATCTAAGCACTGGTGTCATTCTGAAAGCCGGTGGCCTCATTTTTGACTTCTACAAAGCATGATTTTTCCCCTTCATTTGGATCGNACTTTTTTGGTTCCTAATCATACCTGTAGATTGTTGTTCATGTGAGACTTTTCAGGTCCCTGAGCTGAGTTTGACGTTTTAGTAGCGGTTTTTGCTCCAGTGAGGGAGCGCCTTTAAGCAAGCAGCCAGCCAGTCCTACCGTGAGCTGGAAGACGGACGGAGACCACACAGACTTCTGTATAAATATGAATGCTGACGTGTTTCAAATGTTTTTATTTAATAAATCTTGTAACCACATTTAAATGGTCTAAAACCCATATAGCATTGTAGTCATGGCAATCTACTAAACTTTCTCATGCAACTAAAATTATGGGGAAGGCAAGGGTGGGGGGTTGTACATGTCCCATTGTAAAATAAGTGTTTTAATGTCCTGTACTGCTAATGACTGACTCTCCATGTCAAGAGTACTCCAGTAAATAACTATGCACTACTTTACATTTCATGGGGGTGCACAAAAAAGTATTACAGTTTTAGTTGCTGTTTGTACCAACTTTGAATTACATATGTTTAACAACAACAAATCAATTCCTATTCCTATTGAGTTTTTTAATACTGACTAGCAACTCTGAAGTCTTAATTCCTTTTTTGTTAATGATTTATTTGTGAGTTTACATTTTTAAATTGTTTAACTTTCTTAATTTAGTAATTAAAAAGAGAGCATTTTACATTTGAAACAAAATTGGTTCATTTGTGTATCACAGGAGGTGCCCTAGGCGTTCTGTGACATATCTGTCCCTCACCAGATGGTGAGGAATCACCTGGTGAATTTGGCCATTGTGCAGTGATTTCCAAATGACAGAAACATTCAGAACATCTGGAGACCCTCCCCACCAAAAGGCAAAGCAAATGTCTGGCTAATTCAGAGGATAGGATTGTTACAGCGAAACTGGGCATGCCTGAGCATTGTAGTTTATCTGATCCTGTCTTAAAAGGGAATTTACTGTCTCATTTGTAGAGGGGACAATGGTGTTTCTTGATCTTAAGTCATAAATACGTTTCCCAGTATCCCTCTACTTTTATATTGAAGTTGCTAAGCAGAATACGGTGGTGTGTGGAAAGGGTGGTGGGTGGGCCAGGTAACCGGCCAGGTCTGGATCTACCAGCATTCACTACAGAACCTTGAGCAGCTGCCTGCACCTCACCTACAGGCCAGTCTGTGGAGAGGAGGGACAGATGCCCTCTAGCTCCTTGCAGCCTTAACTTCTTCAGACTCCAAGGTCACTGGTGTCATATGGAGCCACATAAGAAAGAGAAGGGTTTTATTGTTTCTGAAATAACATTTACCTTTAAAAAAAAAGGGGCTTTTTAGCATTTGGGAGAAAATGTGAAACATTTTAAAATCAAAACTTTATTATGGATACAAACACCCTTGACAGAATTTCGAAGACTTACTAGGTACAATTTTTATCACATTGGACAACTCATTAACAGGTTCTAGATTTTTTTTTTNAANNNNANNNNTTTTCAATCTTCATGTTAGGTAATTTGCAAATATTCTCTGGAGGATTTTTGTTTTGACTTCTTGAAAAATCTGAAAAAGAAACAGTTTTAAGCAGAAATTCTTTGAGGGAAAAAACATATTTGCTTTTTATTTTACCAAGAGAGTTCACTGTGGATTCTTGTATATAAAGGAAAATTAAGGAAATAGGTCAACTCAAGGGCACACTTACGAGATCAGAACCCTGGGGCATTCCAGAATGTGTATGTAGATCTGGAGAATAGAAGAAATGCAATCAGGAAGAAATCAGAAAAGGGTCCGGGTTTTCCCAAGTGTGCTTTTGAGAGCTAGTCCAGAGGTCACCTCTAGGGAGTCCTGATTGTCCCAAGGTCACCTCTAGGGAGTCCTGTTTGTCCTGAGGTCACCTCTAGGGAGTCACAAGTGATAAGTTGGGGTTAGGGGACTGAAGGTGCCCACCAGAAAGTTCTCTTACTACAAAAGAAAAATATCACTTTACTGTGAAGCAGATGAAAATGGTTCTTTTTTTTGGAGGGGGGGTCTTTATTGTTATTGTTATTTTTCTTTAGGAACCCAGAATAAGGATGTAAGTACTTGCTCTCTAGGAGAGCCACCAACTGGCTCTCAGTTGTACAGGATGCCTTCCCAATAAACAATTTTCACTTACAAAAAATCAAATATGAAGTCCGTTTTCATAGCTCAGGAGTAAATGTTGATCAAAGGATTCCCCCTCACACCATTGACACTGCACCACAAACTCGGGCTGCAGCATTGAGGTGCCCAACAAGCCCCTGGGAGATGCCAGGTCCCATGTGTCAGAGCAGCAATGGACTTTGGAGGCCCTGCCATGGTAGGAACAGGTGTTTCCATGGGAAAAGGCAAGGATAACCATGGCCGCTCAAAACCTCCACATGACTCAAGACTTCCAGGCAGCTGGGGGTGTTTACTCAGTGGCCAGCAGAGCCACAAAATTGTTANCTGCAGTTTCCCAGGGGACTGTAACAGCGCCTGCGTATTAATTGGAATGGTTCTTTCACGGTAAGGTAAGATTTTCAGCAGTGTGCTGAGGAGAATAGCACCATAGCTTCCTGCAGAAGAGGCGACATCTCTATCGTTGGCTATGACTCAGAGCAAGAAAACGCACGGAGCAGGCATTTCCTAACAAGCTATATTTGAGTGAAATGGTGTTTGGTCAATTTGTTCTGAAAGATATTTTAATGGATTCAGATGGCTTTTGTTGGCTTGCTTTCCACTGTATGTTACACTGTGAGATTCAGTTAGGCTAATGTCAAAAATATATTTTCTGGAGGGAAGATGAGAGGGAGGGAAGGAGATTGGCTTTGATCCTGGAGGGGGAAAAGCAGCTCAAGCAGCATCATTACCTGTGTTTAATTTTTTTTTAAATTCTCAAATGTAGATTATAACTCCATAAAACATAATGAAAAATGTCTGTAGCATCTTTTAAATATCAAATGAACCTTCATAATTTGTGTTTGTGTCAATATTCAGAGAAGTTTCATAACAACCATCCAAACCATTCCTCATCTTTACCCAATATGCAAAATATTCAGAATCCCATGGGGAAGACATGGGACCAATATATCCTTATTTTAAATTAAAAGTGGGGGCATAGAGCAGAGTGATAGAGCACTTGCCTTGCAAGCCTGAGGCCCTGAGTTCATTCTCTAACACCACACACACACACACACACACACACACACACACACACAAATCTAGAGGTTGAAATTTAAATAAGTGGTTTGTGATTTTGTAGGAATGGCCCTGTGAAAATGCAATGCTTGACAAATGACTGCTCTCCCCACAGCCAGAACAGTGTGCTCCTCTCTGAGGTACTCAGAATGCATGTCATCGTGTGCTTCATCCCACCAGTGTGCTTAGTAGCACTTCTCTTCTTCCAGGGGCTTTCCCAAGGCAGGCTGAGCACTCCTCAAGACCGGAAACTGCACGGTATTTTGAATTTACTCTTCTTCACCTTGAACAATGATGGGCTTCCGGCAAATGTGGGGCTGATGCACGGGTGGATGGTTAGATGGATAGTACCCACCAGTCGGTGGGGTGATGTTTTGCCATTTTTATCTAAGAGCCTGCTGAGGATGAGGGAGCTGCAGCATGCTGCCTCAGCACCAGCCCTGCCCGTTACAATGTGCGGTCATCAGTCTTCAAGGTAACTGTAAAGGCTCCATCTGCAGCCTGAACCAGGCACAACCAGTGATCCCACACCTTCCCCCAGGTCTTACCCCAGCACCCATGGGTAGAAACTCAGACTTCTTAAAGCATGCTAGCTGACTGCACAGAGTAAAAAGTCACCATGTGAGGTATCGTCCACAGTGCGCTCAAGGGGGGTCCTATTTGAATGTTATAAAAACTTGATATTCCATTTCCTAAGATAACCATCTTTGTTTTCATATGACAGTGTTTCTCCAAACCATCCAGGTGTGCAGTGTTTCCAGCCAGTGGCTTGCAGAATCGCCATTGCAGCTCTCATGACCAAGCTACTTCTGACCTATGTGAGAAGCACTGTGTGCAGTGGTGGCTTACTTTTGTGGGGAGACGGAACATGGAAAGGTATCATTTCCCACCCCACCCCCACCCCCACCCCCATGAGGCTTCTCTGATTCCCTTCTCACTTAGCTGAGAACAGCCTCATGACTGAATGGGAGAAAAGGCAAGAGAGAGCTTAAAGATAGGAAAGAGAAGGCAAGCCCCACAGAGCCTCCTGGATATAGAGATCAGATAGGCCTCCTTGGCCAGGATGTTGGAAGTAGGAACAGGAGGGATGGAGACCTGGGCAAAGGAGAAGAAGCCTAAGCTGGGAAGAGAGGTGCCCTGGGTCATTGCTCTTTGGAGANAGGTGATGAAGGCAAAGTTGATGGTGGGTGCACATGAGGACCGGTTATTATGCCGTGCTTCATCTTGTGGTGTGTGCTCCTTATGAGCTGGACCATGTGCACCAAAAACTCAAAGACATACAATTAACCTTCACAGCCCAGTGAAGACGGAAGCCCAAAGGACTAGCTGCAACTAGTCTGTAGATGGGAAGCCCCGGACTTAGTGGAAGAGAAGTGTCAGCTCTGCATGGGGTCTNCAGGAGGACGCTGCCAGCACTCAGCGAAGGTGGCTTGGGTATTGCAGTATAGGGACACTGCCTGCCTTTCAAGGTGACACCTGACTCCCATGCTTTGAACATAGAAACTACTTAGTAAATAAATGGGTCCAAAGAGAAAACAAAGCTGCATTAAAACTCATATCTGTCTCTCTGTCTCTGTCTGTCTGTCTGTCTGTCTGTCTCTCTCTCTCTCTCCCTGGACTTTCTAGATAGAGGGGTGGTAAGTGACACTATTCAAGGACAGAGGGTAAGGTACTTTGGGCATCTTTTTTTTTTTTTTTTGGTAGATTAGTTGGTTTGTTGGTGATTGTGTGTGTGTGAGTGTGTGAGTATGTGCAAGTGCATGCTACAGCATGCTTGTGGAGGTCAGAGGACAACCTTGGGCATTAGTCCTTGCCTGCCACCTTGTTTGAGATGGGATCTCTTGTTTGCCACTATGTACACTGGGCCAGCTGGCCTGAGAGTTCCAGGGAGTCACTGGTCTGCCTCCCACCTTGTCCTAAGAATGGTGGAGTTACACATGTGTGCTTCTGCCTCCAATTTACATGGGTTCTAGAGATCCAAACTCAACTTCTCATGAATGCAGAGCAAGTACTTTACCCATTGAGTCATCTCTCCAGCCCCAAGAAGAAGGGTCCGGGCAGGATGTTGATTCCAGGGTCCCTGCTGGAGTGTGGCTGGAAATATAGACTACAAGAATCCAAGAATTGCTAGCAAAGAGCTTGTACTAACTCAGTACCTCTCTTTGGGGCAAGTGATAGCATGAGCTCTCCTATCTCTGTGTCCATTATTCTTCACTTGCTGTGTCATACGATACGTAAATTCATGAAAGGTACTGCTCGAAATCACAAGGTGCTCTGGTTGTTTTGTTCTGGATATTTTTCTTTTAGTTAATTATCTAGTGCTTGCTATGTAATAATCAATGGGTAGCTAATTGGAAGCGAGAGAGAATGAAATGAGTACGATTCAGATAGTATTTTTAATGAAAAGCACACAGGCAATACTGTGGGGAAGCAGCACAAGAGATTTCTTCCTTTTTTTTTTCTTTTGCATGTGTTTACAAACGGATTCACATAAGCCTGTCACAAACTAAATCCAAGCATGTGGATCCTTTCGTTTCATTTTTTTCAGACACCCCCAAGGGGTGAGCACTGGAGGATATCAGGAGGGAGCCAAGCCCCTGGAGATGGGGCACTGGAACCCCAGCTACCCTGAATGGAGCTGAAGGTCTGTCAATTCCCAGAGAGTGAGAGGAGCCGGTTAGCACATGACAGTGGTTGTCTAGAGAANTAGGGACTGAATAACAATGCTTTCTGGTAAATTAGCCATATCACATTGTGCACAACAAAATGATGGAGAGAGGACTGGTAAAACTGAATGATAATTTGCGTGCATCCTTTACATAAAATGCATTGATTTCTCTACTTTGATAGACTTCTTGATTTTAAAACATGGGCAGCTCCAGGGGCGCTCAGCAAAGCACCATTGTGAGACAATTAGGAAGTGCAGGAGGGAACACTGTAATCAGCAAAAAACCTTCCTGAGCCACTTCACCTCCCTCCTCTCACCTGCGAATATCAGAAAATATTTGTTTGTACATTCCTGAAGGTCTCTAAGTGAAAATGCAAGACATTAATCATTGTCTTTGCTATCGCTAAACCNTGACCTCACCATGTTGGAGGGCAGGAAAGCGAGGCTTCTTTCTATCCGTATTTGTCTGCTCTGATTCACACAGTTCCTGTGTTTTGAATAGCAGGGGGAGGATGGAAGTGGAGCAGAGCTGTACTTACAACGGCACGGCAAGAACAAAAGCAGCATGCGTGCAGCCAAAGGGGACCTTGGAAGATACAGAGATGAAACAAAACGCCATGCTTGGCTGAGACTCTGTTTTCGAAAGCAAATGCGAAATCGAGAACGTTGTTCCAACCATAAAGGTTTCTCGGTCTACCATTTGTTTGAAATAAAAAAAGGGTCCTGTAATCTACTTTGACAGTCGGAAGCTGCACTGTTGCTCTGAATTATGATGTTTGCTCAGGACTAATACAGATTTTTCCAAAGCAGTGGAGCATTGGTAGCTGTAGCATCCATACCCTGCCCTTCGGCAGAACACAGCCATGCCAGTCAGCCTTCATTGACGCCTTGCCTCCTCTTCCCATCCCCCACACCCTTCCGCTTCTTCCCATTAGAATCACACCATTTTCNCTTCTTCCTTTGTTTGCTTCCTCGAATCTCCCTTCATAGGGTCCCTATTAATTTATTAAAGGCAGACTTTTTTCTTTTTAAAGAAATCTTCTCACTATGCATCCCAGGCTGACCTCAAACTCAAGGTCTTCCTGCCTCAGCCTTCCAAGTGCTGGCATTTGGTGCATGTGCCACCATGCCTAGCTAAACCCTTAGGTCTCTACCCTTTAAGNCAAACCTGTGGCTGCTGGACTATGCTGAGTAGGTGTACTATGTGAGATTTGCCCTGTCTTCCTCTGTAACCTTGGTGGCCTCAGAAAGCTGAACTCTGTAACCCACAAATCTCAACACTTCTGGGCTCCTATTTTAGGTAGGCAAAGGTCCTTCTTTGACCCCAGTTCTCCCCGTCTTACCCTCAGCCTCCAGCCCTGCCACTGACCTATGATTTATCAGACACTAGCTTTATACCTGCGTCCCCTGCCACTTGCTATCAATCAGCTTTATGCAAATAGAAAAGGCGACCCTACCTCAACATGCCTTGCTGCCATCTGCCAGGAAATTGCTATAATAAATATGCAAAAGGATAATGACTCAAATGTAAATGCCACCCCCTCAAAGTGTGTGGTACAAACCAGCACAACTCTGTGTGTCTGTCCTACAGTGTGAGATCACCAAAGCTGTCCTGAGACCCTGCAGAGAAATCACAGCCTCAGTAGGTCAGCCTGGCTTAGAACTTTAACATNGAAGCCTTTCAGCCATAATCAGAAATTGTGGAGAGACAGTTTCTGCAAGAGACGATCCCGGGGTAGCAGTGCCAGTAACAATGACAGACTTCAAGGACTTAGCCAGAGCTTAGACTCTAGTGTTGAGCAGACAGAGGCATCCAAGTCAGGGAGCTGGCAACCCTGACCGTGAGGGCCCCAGGGCAGAGACTCTGCTCACCCAAGGTCACCATCACTCCTCTCTGTCTCTGCTGCTTCTCACTGGTTGCCCCATCGACTTTCTATTCAGCATAGCCCCCACTTTGTGGTAATTTTTGTTACATAACAAATCACCCCCAAAACTTCCTGGCAGAAATAGAAGCAAGATGTGTATTTTGCTCAGAGATCTGCACTTAGAGAGGCTCATGGGGCCCACTGGCCTCTGCTCCCCAGAGCAGCAGCTGGGGATCTCTTAACAATAGCTCACTAGCTGCTGTCACTAGCTGCTGAGCAAGAACCCAGCTGGGACTGTGGGTGAGGACTTGGGTTCCCAGGTGGCCCGTGGGCTGGCTCACACAGTGGAGCCCGTGTTCAGACATCCCAGCTGACTCATGGCAGACTCAAGCTGCTCCCACCGAGCCCTAACTTCAAGTTTCTAAACAAAAGAAATGGCTGAGGATTCTAGTCGTGAGATTTGGAATTGTTTGTAGCAGCCCATCACCAGAACATGTAGGCTGTCACAGCTCTCCTGGATACCCACTCCCTACCCCCAATGCTGTGTCTAAGAAAATGAAAACTGCATCTTCCAGACTGCCTTACCATTTGGACCACAACTGGGAATTAGATTGTGAAGTTTGGAAGGCATAAAAGAGGTACATGCCAGGTCCCTGCAGCCTGTGCTTATGTCCTCCTAGGAAGCAAGGTCNTGCAGCCAGTGATGTCTCACCTCCAGCTTTCATGGGTGTCAAGATTCAGTTGGTGAGGTGCCATTGGCTAGACTCCACATTCCAACAGGCACTCAAAGGTGGTGGTGGCAGCCCATGCTATTCCTGGCTTCCTGGCTACCCTCTGGCCTTGTTTTGCAGTCATAGGTCTGTAGCTGCAGCCCCAACAAGCTCAAATGGCTTTTTGTATCTCACCTTCCTGGTTTGTGCAAGAGGCCACAGGTCCACTAGCAGAGTGNCTCACCTNGAGCCATCTTCCAGTTCTTCCAATAAGTCTATAAGTCATTATGTTACATCTCCCTTCACTTAAAAACCCGCCTCCTGTGCTGACCCCTATCAACATCCCCAGGTGAGCCCACAATTATGTCCCCTTTCTGTCTGTCTTTGCTTCCTTGCTTTCTCTCACTAGTCATTCTTTACTTTTGTTTTCTTCCCATGATGGATTTGAACCTAGGGCCCACGTACACTAGGCAAACACTCTCAGCACTGGTCATTCTTTTAGTATTTATGGAGTATCAATACATGTGCCAACCAATGTTTCTCATGGCTAAGAAAAAATCCATGAGCTAAACAGATCTGCATCTGTCCTCATGGGAGACAAAGGGCAAGAACCAGCAAAACACACCCCTGGGCCTGTTGGCTTGCTTGCTTTTGTGTGGAAAGTTTCTAGACCCAGCCACACCCATTTGGTTCTGTCCTGTCCAAAGCTGGCTTCACCCAGCGCTGGCAGTGTTGAGCNCTGATTGACCTAAAACTCTGAAAATACTTTATAGGTAGTGCTTGCCTGCTCCATCTTTAAGCCAGGTCCCAGTCATTCTCCTGTGGTCCCATCTGCAGGAATTGTTCTCCCTGCGGATTCTGTAAAACAGTGTGTCAAGTGACAAGTTCAGGGCTAAGCATTTCATGAGCATCCTCTGGGCTCATTCTCACCATCTTGGGGACATAGAGTCATCATCATCATTAGTTTTTTGTTGTTTTGTTTCCATTTTTCAAGACAGGGTTTCTCTGTGCAGCCCCTGCAAATCAATCTGTAAATCTCAAACTCAGATCTGCCTGACTCTGCCTCCTTTATTAGTCATTGTTGTTA
>LZPO01034972.1:131189-146881 GCA_001675575.1 Neotoma lepida
AGCGGAGTATGCCCAGTCATGTTTTCCCATGTGACACTCAGCCCTACAGAAAAAGTTAATATAGGTGGAGTGGAGTCTAACCCCAGAAGCAAGCCTGTAGCTACTGGCCGTTGTATCATCTCCCTTAAGCTGGAACCAAAACTAAGAGACTGGATANACACTTGGCAATGGAGTTGGGGACAGAGATGGCCCNGTGGAANAAGCCAAGTACACAATCTGCACAAAGAAACAGTGGCTGGAGAGAGCCACGAGAGTGGTCATGGGACAGGCACTGCCTACAGTCTGGGTGGGGACGTCAGCCATGCTGCCTTGACCACTCTTTATTTGGAATCATTTGAATCATCCCATGGCTATAATTCAAGGGAGGCCACTCACAACAGCTGGCCCCACTCTCTCTGTCCCATCATCCCACTCACAACAGCTGGCCCCACTCTCTCTGTCACATCACCCTACCCTGTCTTCTGGCTTCATAAAATGACCCACACCTCCAGCCATACTGTGCTCTGTCCTCTCCTTNAATCGTCCTTCAGGACCCTAACATCAAGCAGTGGCTGCCTTCTAAAAGCACCTTGTACCTGGCNCTTGATCATCGGGTAGCATGCACCACTTCACCNCCTGCTATAGATGTTAGTCCATGTCCTAGAGTTTTTCTTCTGGNTTCCAAGTTCACTGAGGGTAGGAACTTGGCTCACTTCAGACCCTCAGATATTACACTGAACTCAATCCAAGGACTGGAATCCTCAATTGCCATCTGAGTTCCTTCAATACAAAGTATGATGCCAGCATAAGGCTTTTCTTTTTTTCTAAAATGGAAATGCATTTAGAGAATGCTTCACATTAAAGGGATGAAAAATCAAAGGGCACATTTTTGGCTAGAAGTTCTGAGTCTCAGAGATGCAAATAAATTGAAGAATTTTTTTTATTTTGTTTCCTGAATTGATTGGAACCATGACACTGGATTTGGTGCTTAACATTAGACTTTCTGGAACTTTTCGCCGGGTAAAANTGCTGTCACCCCTTTACTGTGTTAAGATTGCTGTGGTCTCCAATTAAAGCACTAAACTGGACAAGGACAGCTGGAGCACCCCATGCAGGAGACTTCCATGTTGATGGGGAACCTGTAGCTCCACCCTTAGCTGAACCAAGAGGTACCCCTAGCTTCAGGCTTATCAGGAGAGGGTGTGGCATGTGTGTGTGTGTGTGTGTGTGTGTGTGTGTGTGAGATATTCAGATACATGGTCACTCAAATGCAGGAGTCTATGGCTCCAGGTCAAGAATAGCTAGCAGCTCCCTCAGGCAGACAGCGTTGAAATGTTAGCTGCGTTGTGCAAGCATGTAATAATTTCCCATGGCAATCTTGACTACAGATGTGGGCCTGGCAGTTGGTCTGGAGCCCTGGGCCTGGGGTTCACTCAGCCCCAGACACCTTCAGCTTAGTGACTACTCAGTGCCCAAATATCCCAGTGTCCAGCCACTACCCACATCCCCCACCTTGCTCTCATACCTCCCTTTCCCTCTGTGGTCTGTGCTTGGGGTCATAGGTCATAGATACATCAAGAACTTATTCCAAGCCCTCTCAAAGAGGGAGAGATTCCCAATGGCTAAAATTAAGTACATTTTCTTGTACTGACCCCTGACCCCTCCCAAGCTTTCTGAAGAGAGAACAAGCAAACCAACCTCAAACCACAGATCCTAGGCTTGCCTTGGCATGACCTAAGTAAATCCTTATAAAGACTGGCCTGGGCTTTCCCTAGACTTACTCAGTCAGGCCTTTTTGGACAGGAGGCCAGAAACTTGTCTCTGAACACGTGTCTTAGTCTGTTCTGGCTGCTACAACAGACATACCATAGACTGAGTGACTTATAAACAGCAGAATGTTTGTTTCTCACAGTTCNGCACGCTGGGAAACCCAAGATCCAGACATCAACAGATTTGGTGTCTGTGGGTCCCTGCCACTAAGATGCTCTGTAGACAGCTATCTTCAGTTTTAAATTTTTTTATTTTATGTCTGTGGTTGTATCAGTACTTCTCTATTGCTGTNATAAACCACCATGACCAAGGCAGCTTACAGAATGAATCATTTGTTTGGGCTTATGGCTCTGGAGGGATGAGGGTCCATCGTGGCAGGGAAGCATGGCAGCAGGTGGCAGGCATGGTGACAGGAACAACTGAGAGCTCACATCTCCAAAAGCAAGCAGGAAATAGAGAGAGCAAACTGGGAATGGTGCTGTGTTTNTTAAACCTCGAAGCCCTTCCCCAGTGATACATCTCCTCCAATACGGCCACATCTCCTCAGCTTCCCCAGACATGGAAGGGCTACCAACTGAGGACCAAGCATTCAGATGAGTGGAACTATGAAGGGCGTTTTGCTGGCGTGTCTCTCTGTGCACTCACTACCTATGTACCTAGTTTCTGTGGAGACAAAAAGAGGGCATTGGATTCCCTGGGACTGGAGTCACAGATGCAAGCTGCCNTGTGGGTGCTGGGAATTGAACCTGGGAGAGAAACCAGTGCCCTTGNCTGCTGAGCTATCTCTCCAGCCCAAAGGTCATCCTCTTGCTATGTTCTCACATGGCTGAGAGGAGGGAGATACAGCAGCCCACAGCATAAACCCTCACAATGAGCTAATTGTCCCCCAACACCCACCTTCTAATGCTGTCACCCTGGGAGTTAGGAGCTCAGCATGTGGATCCAGGGGCACAAACTTCAGTCTGTAGCAGTTGCCCTCTCACCTTCCTCCTACTGAAAACTGTAGCAGTGGGATATTCCACGACACACACTTGTGGTCCAGGTCCTACCCNCCTGGTCTCATTGGCCCAGCCTGTAAGGCTCCTGCCCTTAGCTTTGATCTCACAGTCCTCCCTTGCTGGGATGAGGAATATGATGCCCCTCTAGCGAGGGCCAAGGACTGTCTCAGCCATGGGCCTTCAGCTTTTGGAGAAGCTAACCAAGCCAGGTTAGGCTGGACAGGCTCAGTGTGCCTCAACTCCTGAACAAGCAAGTCCCTGGGGTGACAGGTCTAGCAGCCTGTGATAAGGTTCCTGGGAGTGGCTGGTGCTCCCTGACTTCTTCATGCTGCCCNGGTTGGGGTGCCCAGCTGCAGTCCTTCTGCTGCAGCTGACACTGTGAAGGGTTTGGGGCTGCCTGCAACCCCAGAATTTCAAGGAGATACTGCCCGTCTTCCAGGAGAGTCCCAGAGGATCACAGATATGCAGGACACTAGGGCTGATGCTCAGGGAAAGCTGGTTTTATAGACGGAGTGTCAAAAGCTACATTGCCAATTCTCATTGACCTGGTCCTGCCCTCACCTCAACTTTTCCTGACAGTGTCTCCATGGGGAGTGGCATTATGGTGTCCTGTCCCTGGAATGGACCCCCTTTAGATGCCCCCCTCACTGTGGATGGGGATACCCCAGGCTGGTGGTACTTGGGTTCTATAAGAAAGCAGGCTGAGGAGCAAGCCCTGGGGAGCAAGCCAGTAAGCAGCGCTCCTCTGTGGCCTCTGCATCAGCTCCTGCCTCCCGGTTTCAGCCCAGTTTGAATTCCTGCCTTGGCTCCCCCAAATGGGCTGTGATTCAGGATGATTAAGCCAAATAAACCCTTTCTTCCCCAAGTTGCTTTAGTCACAGTGTTTATCACGGCAATAGCAACCCAAGATAAGCACCCCCCCACCCCTGGCAGAGAGGTCCTCTGTCCCTGTTGACAGGGGTAATAAGCCTGTCACGCTGTCTGCCCTGACATGCTCAGGTTATCATCAATCAGGGCAGCCTTTAGTTAGATGTAGATTCATGGGCTCTTCTGATTCAAGGCATAAGCACCCCCCCCCAAATCTACATTTTTAAATACCCAAAATGGTTTTTTGCACTGCAAATTTGTGGCATGGAAACAACAAACACTACAGATAAAGTAACACCTCCTCTCCCAACACTGTCTCTCCCAAAGACACCGATCCATTTTGTTGGTGTCTCTGTGACCCTTCTGAATTTGCACAGACAGGGCTGCTTCCGACATCGGCAAACATCAACTCTTGAGCAAACAATGCTTCCCGGAGAACTTGCCCTGTCTGCATGTTTGCACCTTCTTAACAAACGACTTAGAATCCCGTAGAGCAGAGACTTCACCCTTCATTTAACNNAGCTTCTGTTTAGAGTTGGATTTCCATATTCTCAGCGTTAGAGCCAATTTATATCTTTGCATATTTTAATGAATAGCAGCAAGATGTGGAAAGATCTAGAGCTAGAATTGNTTCTGTAGTAATTCAGTAGACATATTTTTTTGAGAGAAGGTCTTGCTATATAGCCCACAAGGGCTCGAATTTCCGATCTTGTCTCTGCCTCCTCAGTGCTGGGATTACAGATGTCCTCACACTGCTGTACTTTAGCACATTCTTAAATTTCATGTCTCATGCGGAATTGTCTAACCCAACTGCTTGGTCAGTGTTTGTAAGCCTCTTCCTGGAGTCGTCATTTGGTGTGGATGTGTGTTTGTGGGCACACATGCGTGCGTGGATGTGTAGAGGTCAGAGATCAATACTGGTGGGCTCCCTCAATTCTCTGCACTTGATTTTTGACAGAGAGTTTCTCACTGAACCTGGAGCTCACTGACTCAGCTAGATTGGCTGGCCAGGGAGCCCTAAGGATCCCCCTGCCACCATGTCCCCAGTGCTGCCCCTGCCACCATGTCCCCAGTGCTGCCCCTGCCACCATGTCCCCAGTGTTGCCCCTGCCACCATGTCCCCAGTGCTGAGGTTGCAGGCACTCACTACCACACCTGACCTTTTTAACATGAGTGCTAAGGATCAAACACAGGTCATAATGTTTGTGCAGCAAACACTGTTACTGACTGAGCCATCTCTCCTCCTCCTCCTCCTCAATTTTTAATGAACATCTAGATGATTCGGATGCAAGTGTCCAGGGACCACACTTTGAGAGTATAGAACAGCAGTTAGTTAGTTGTTGCCACAGTAACATTATGCTTACAGGAAAGATTCCAAACTTCAATGGCTTCGAATTGTAGGTATTGTCCGTTTCCATCATGAGTCTGCAGGTGAACGATCAGCCTCTATTCTGGACTGCTTTGCAGGCTCGGAGTTCCAGTTTGTCTTCCTAGGTCTTGGCTACAAGCTTCAGATCAAATCCAGATATGACTGNATCCCCTTGTCCTGGAGCCCAGGAAGAGGGCAGAGGCTTCCTAAGGAATTCANATGTGTAAAGCTGTCACCAAAGGGCCTGTGTCAAGCCAAGCCTCTTATACTCTTCCAGGATTTCCAGATCTGATTGCATCATGATCTCTACCATTGACTATTGTGGGATAATCTTTATGTACATTGTGAAGATGTGTAGTAGGTAGTTGTTCTAGCTATGACCTTGAAGTAGATTATTGAATCTACTTTTAAAGAGCAACAACTTGTTTGAAATGTTTTGCATTGCTATGGATTTTAGTTTATTGATACAAATTTAAAGTTAATTTTGTTATACTATATATATGTTTGTACTCTTGTTTAAGGTATTAAGTTTATGCAATTCATTTAAAATTGTAATGTATGATTAAGAAATACAGATTAATAATTAGTAATCTATGATAATCAAATTTGTAATCATGTTAGTTAAGTTTTCTAGGTATACATAGATGTATTTCAATTAGGTAGGTAATCTTCAAACACTTCAAAGACCTACAGAATATGGCATTTAAAATGTTTTAAGAACTTAGACTTTTCTGGACAATGAGACATGTCTGCTCCTGGCAGCACCAATTACTTAAAAGAGGATGATGGNCACTGAAGAAACTCCATATGAAGTTTGCTTTTCTTTATGACAAAAATAGCCATTTGGGCAAGAAACTGCTCTTGCCTAGACTGATTGATACTATGTTGTATCAATACCTATGATACTATGTTGTATCATACAGGAACCATAGGAAAATGACCACTGAATTTTGCCAAAACAAGGCAAAATGGTCCTTAAGTTTCCTGCTTTACAAAGGAGACTGCCAAACATTCTACAGGATACAAGGGAAAGTGACTGAGAGACTCTAGGCCTACAAGCTGAAGATGGAAGCCCCAACGTTATGGAGGAACTTTGGGTGACTGTCCAGGCAGCCAGATGTCTCTGTCTTTTCTAGAATTATGGAATTTGCTTGCGATGCACTTCCTGTTTACTCAGGTAATATTATATCCTTTTGGGGTCTTTGATGGAGTTAAAGACTAGATAGTTATAATTATAGCTTTCATTANTCATGATAAAAGATAAATTAGATATAAAATGTTAGACTCACAAAAATAGGATAGATGGTAGAATATTTTCTAATTTTGCCAAATATAAATAGACTAGATATTATAACTGTAATTCTAGCTTGATAACTGTTTTGTTATATGTAATTTTACTATATTAAAATTAAAACCTTCCCTTTTGATTAAACAGAAAAGAGGAAATGCTGTGGGATGTCTTTCTGTACACTATGAATATGTGTTGCTCTGATTGGTTGATAATAAAGCTCATTGGCCTATGGCAGGGCAGGATGGAATCAGGCAGGAAAATCCAAGAGAGATAATAAAAGGAGAAAGGAGAGTGGGGAGAAATGCCAAACNGCTGTCCAAGGAGCAACATGTAATGGGACTCAGGTAGGTAAAGCCACAGAACACATGGCGATACATAGATTAATAAAAATGGGTTAATTTAAGATAAAGGAGCTAGCTAGCAAGAAGCCTGCCATAGGCCATACAGTTACTAATTAATTAAGCCTCTGAGTGATTGTTTTATAGGCAGCTGCGGGACTGCAGGGCCAGGCGGACCAGAGAAAAATGGGACTGCAGGGCCAGATGGAACTGGAGAAACTCCTGGGTACAAAGATGTGTCACTGTGATTGGTTTAATAAAAAGCTGATTGGCCAATAGCGTGGCAAAACATAGATTTATAAAAGCAGGTTAATTAAGTTATAAGAGCTAGTTGGGAAAAAGCCTAAGCTAGAGGCCATGCTTTCACAATTAAGTCTCTGTGTTGTTATTTGCAGGCTGGTGGTCCAACTAGAAAGTACTACTATAGTTGATGAGACAAGTCACGTGGCCAAGTACATATCAGTGGGGCTCACAAGTATACCCACTCCTGGAGTGTGGACTCTACAAAGTTATGTCAAAGGGGCATAGAAGGGAGGACCAAGTCTTCAGCCACAGTTACAGATCAGGCTTTGGACCCAGAAGCAGCTGGGCTTGCTGCCTTTCTTAAGTGACACTGGGAAAAT
The DNA here is from genome assembly GCA_001675575.1 of Neotoma lepida. Taxonomy (NCBI): domain Eukaryota; kingdom Metazoa; phylum Chordata; class Mammalia; order Rodentia; family Cricetidae; genus Neotoma; species Neotoma lepida. The sequence goes on from LZPO01034972.1 coordinate 138,425, forward strand.
TTTCTGACTCCCCATTGTCACATTAACTTGAATGTCACCAAAGTGGCATTTATTCATTTTTAGCATCTGACTTATGTATTCTAATTGCTCTGACAAGATACNGGACCAAAAGCAAGTTAATAGAGGAAGANTTTATCTATCTCATGTTTTGAGGAGGGATGTGCCCCTCATCGGGGAGAAACCTCGGAGCACGAGCAAGAACAGCTGNTCATCTGCAGTGGGGAATCAGAAAGCCATGAATGACAGTGTCCTGCTGGCTTTCTCCTTTTTATCTAGCCCAGCACTATGGCCCACACAGAGTGCTTCCCATTAGTCAGANTGGGTCTTCCCTCCTCAGCACCCCTTTCTGGAAAGATATACTCATAGACATACCCAGATAGGCGTTTCCATGGTGATTCTCAACCCAGTCAAGTGGACAAAGAAGATGAACCGCCATAGCTTAGAATTGGAGCTTAGAAGAAACTGGATCTAAGAGCCAGAGTCTGCTATGACAAGAACTTACTAATGGCTTATTATTAATAACTTACTAATATTTGAACCAGCTCCCATTTCCCTGTGAAACACGCATTTCCCCAAGAATCAAGCCACTGTCCCTTGAAGCTCTTTTCAACTNTGGGTCACACCTTTCCTTGTTCATTGTGATTAAGCTTTACTTACTTCCCAAGTCTTTTTTCCCCCAAAGCTGGAAAATGAAGTTAATTACTNTAATTCTTTAAAAGTTTCCATTTTTAAAAAGTACAGTCCTAAATAGATTTATAGGATTTTCCAAAAAATGTACCTATTTCCATTTTTGAACTTTACCTTGAATTCCAAAACATGAAAATACAAGTGGGAACATTTTTAGTTGAATAGGATCAAGGGTTCCAGCATAATTAGTTACTGCAGGAGATTCAACCTGAGGANNTTTTAGTTGAGAATTGTTGACAATACTGAAGACTTCAAAATTTTATTTCTCAGTAATTATCATTTCCTCCTAAATTTAGAGAATCTTACTTTTCTGGATTTGGGGGGAGGGAACCCTCAGGAATTCTGAGGGGTTGCTTATCAAAATATTTTCATATGTTGATGGGGCAGTATAGCCTCCAGGGGAGGGTGCTTGCTTTCCATGCAGGAGATTTTGGCCCCCAGCATTATACAAAAGTAATAATATAAATAATAACAATAATTATGATGTTTTTTTTTTAAAAAAAAGCCAACTTTCCAAGTGCTGAAAACATGGCCTAGTATTAGAGACATTTTTTAAAAATCAATAATTTTTTACAGATTTATTTTATTTTTAAATTATGTGTATGTGTGTGTGCATGTGTGTGGCCATGTTCACATGAATGTAGATGTCTGCAGAGTCCCTGCAGCTGGACGCACAGACTCTTTGTGACTGAAGCAGCTGACAACCAACATGGATGTATTAGTCTGGGAACTGCCAATCCAAGTACACAAATGGTGATACTTAAGAAAACAGAAATGCAGCTGGGCAGCAGTGCTGGCGAACGCCTTTAATCCCAGCACTTGGGAGGCAGAGGCAGGCAGATCTCCGAGTTTGGGGCCATCCTGGTCTACAGAGCAAGTTCCAGGACAGCCAGGGCTACACAGAGAAACCCTGCCTCAAAAACCAAAACAAAACAAAGCAGAAATACAAAATGCTGTAAGCCAAAAGTTTGGTTTGTTTCTCCCTATCATTACCCTCAGACAGCATGTCCTCTGTGCACACACATCTCTGGTGTCTCTCAGTGTGTCCTAACCTCCTGTCACATGGACCCCAGACAAAGTGAGGCTTACCCTAAAGGCTTCATTTCAATTTAAAAGCCCCCTCCCCAAAAGGCCCTATATTAATTAAAATGAAGTTACATGAGTACTGGAAGTTAAGGCTTCAAAATGTCAGTTTAGGAAAACATATTTCAGCCCATAAAAACAGATNATGGCCAGTCATGGTGGTATACACCTTAGACTCAACTACTCAGAAAGCTGATGCAGGAGGATGACTTGAGCCCAGGAGTTAGAAGACAAGCCTGGGTGTAGCACGAATTCTAATTAGTCTTTATTAATAAAAACCCAGAGTCAGATATAGGGGTAAATGAAAGATCAGAGAGACAAAGGAGCAAGCCACAGCCACTTCTTACCTCTAGGACTCCTCAGACTGAAAGGGTCAAGCTCCTGTCTCCACCCTGCCTTACCACTTTCTCTCTCCACCCAGCTATATCACTTCCTGTTTCCTCCTCCCAAGTTCTGGGGTTAAAGGTGTGTGCCTCCCAAGTACTGGGATCAAAGGCATGAGATCCCAAGTGCTGGGATTAAAGGTATGTGCCACCACTGCCTGGCATCTAGTGGCTACCTCTGCACTCTGATCTCCAGGCAAGCTTTATTTGTTAGAGAACAAACAAAATATCACCACACCTGGGAACACAGGGAGACACTGTATCAAAGAAATAAAAATAGATTATGGTCAAAATTACTTAGAAATTATCAAAAGCATTATTGAAACGAAATTTACATGCCTCACACCTTTAAATTATAGACTTCAATGGATGTTTAAAAATCCACTGACCCATGCTGTCATCACCCTCATCCATTTCAGAACATTTTTATCATTCTGGAGGGGAGAACCCGCTCCTATTAGCCATCACTCTCCACTCAGTCCTCTCCTGCCTTCAGCATCCATTAATTCCTTTTGTTTCTGTACATTTATCTCCTCTGGACATTTNATTTAATAGGAGTCATGCAGCACGTGGCCATTTGCAACTCTCAGTATGATTTCAAGGCTCATTGATGGCATAATGTATGCTGATTCTTGATTTTTTTTTTTGTTACTGACTAATATTCCATTTGGTGGTTTGAATAAAAATGGCCCCCATAGGCCCATAGGGAGTGGCACTCTTAGGAGATGTGACCTTGTTGGAGGAATTTGGGGTGGGTTTTGAGGTTTCAGATGCTCAAGCCAGGCCCAGTGTCTCACATTCTCTTCCTGCTGCCTAATGATCCGGATATAAAACTCTCAGCTCCTTCTCCAGCACCATGTCTGCCTGCACGCCACCGTGCTTTCCACCATGACAATAATGGACTCAACCTCTGAACTGTACGCCTGCCCCAGTTAAATGCTTTCCTTCATAAGAGTTGCCGTGGTCATGGTGTCTCTTCACAGCAATAGAAACCCTAACTAAGACATTCCGTTTATTATTTATTTATCAGCTAATGGACATTTGGGTTGTTTCTTCTTTGGCACTGTTGTGAATAGGTTGCTCTGAGTATTTGTGTAGGTGTAGATTTTTAATTCTCTTAGTGTGTGGAATAGAAATACTGGATCATATGGTAGCCACATTTAACTATTTGAAAGTAATTAAAGTGTTATTCAGATTATTGCTATTCAAAATAAATAACCAAGAACTGATAAATCATCTTCAACAATTAGAAAACTTAGGCCTGCCCTGGAGAGACAGTTCAGCAGTTAAGGGTACTTGCTGCTCTTCTAGAAAACCTGAGTTTGGTTCCTAATACCTAGTTATAAGCCNCCCGTGCTGAGTGGCTCGTAACTCCTGTAACTGCAGCTCTGTGGNATCGACACCTTCTTCTGACCATCTCAGGGACTCACATATACATAGTGCGCGTGTGCGTTCATGCACACACATACACGTATTTAAAAGCCCATCTACCTGTATGTTTAAGAATAGAGTACAATACAGCACTCAGTAAGGGGTCCTCAATTTTAAAAAAAGGTAATTGGGAGAGNGTACTCATTTANGAGACTTCACAGAGGCCTAAATGTACAGTGCTAAAGCTGCCTGTTGCAGTGCTCACCTTTAACCCCAGCGGTAGGGAGGCAGAGGCAGATGGATCTCCGTGCATTCAAAGCCAGCCTGGTCTACATAGTGAGTGCTGAGACAGCCTGGGCTACATATAGAGGGACCCTGTCACAAAACAAAACAAAACAAAAAGTGCAGTGTTAAATAAGCTTCTCTGAGCCTCAACTTTCTTCGTAGAGTATACTGCTCTCGGGGGTTCATTTGACCATAAAGAGATGCCTAGAAAATTGTGTGGAACATTTCTTCCTTCATTTCCCCACCTGTAAAATGGAGATGAATGTGTCTCCTATCAGGAGGTACTTCTGAGCTGACTCACTGAGTGCAGAACGTGTATGACATAGGAGACGGAGTGTCATGTCTGTCAGTCTTAAAATCGAGAGCCAGGAAGGTTGGGTGTGACCCATGTCCCTGCAACAGAGCTGAGGTGAAAAGCCGGGTCTGCTGACTCCNCACTCATCCATCTTTCCACCAGTCCACACCGCCTGGGCGGTGGAGCAGGATCCAGGGAAGCTCTGAGCCTGTAGTTATTTTCCCGGGCTAGGCCATCNGTGTCAGCCTGTAGATTCTAGGTCCAGGAAACAGTGTAGGGCAGCAAAGAGATGTCCTACCAAGTCACCTTTTTATCCAGGTCCTGTTCCAAACAGTGGCACACGGTAAGGCCTGTCACCCCCATGTCACAGCTCAGAAAACTTGCTCAGGTTACGCAGCTAAGAAGGTGGGAGGCCAGAAGCCCAACACAGACCAACAGTGCCTCACCGCTGTCCCATCCACCTATGCTGCCTCCTTACAGNAGGCTCAGCTTTTGTGCAAACCTTTCTGGGTCATAAATCACTCCTGGATGCACTCTGCCACCTCTACCCACACCTCTCCTCTCTTCAGACTGAGAAGCCAAAGCAGCCACCTTGGGTTCCAGATCAGAGTTCACTTTCTGCGTGCCTCTGGGTCCAGACCCTCAGTTTGCTTCTTTTTTACTGGCTCCTGGGGGGAGACGGGCAGTGCTGGCTCTGGAGGGATCCATTTTACATCTCCTCAGGATGTTACTTCAGCCTCCAGTCCAACACCCCAGCCTCACCTTCACGCTTCCAAGTCCAGCCTCCCCTTCCTGGAGAGTGATGCTTTNCAACACTTTGGATGGGCTCACAGGTGCCACCAGCAAGCCTGGGGTTGGGCCCTTATGAGAAGCCCTCAGCCCTGCAGACTCCGTGGTTGCTTGCATTCACAAATATCACAATGGCAAGCTGAAAGTGCAGATCATGAGGCAAACCTGAAGGGACAGGGCCATGTTAATGTCAGTATTAAAGTCCCTAAAGATGTCCAGTAGTGCATCCTTTTAGAGGTCCTTGGTCCCAAACAAAAATCCTAAAGTAGAACTCTATAGAAGGCAAGAGAATAAAAGTATGTTCTCTTCCTTTCTCTTCCCCTCCCCCTCCCTGGAGTTCACCAAAACCTCCAGGAAGAAAACTCTGCCTGGGTTTAGAGGGAGCTGCCTCCAGTGTATCAAGTGAACTCCACAACATAAAAAGCAGTTTGGGAGTTCGGATTCAGGTGCCAGGTGCCAGCGTGCCCTCTCTCCCTGCAGACACTCATCCTGCTCCCTGCTACTGCGGCCTCACCGATGTCATTCCCAGCCCCATAACTGGGGTGCGGGGCGTAAAAGCACGCCAGCCTAGCTGCCTGTCACCACAGGAAACTCTGCTCTTTCCAGACCCAAATTTATGTGCATCCCCCATAAACTTTATGCTGTGCTGTGCCGCTCTTAAACGTGATTTACTTGTAGGGTGTTGGCTCACAGGGTGCAGAGCTCAGGAGATCTGTGCTGACCCCACTGTGTCACACAGGCTGAGGACCTCTCCAAAGGCCTCACCTCACAAAAGTTGGGGGCCATAGGCTCCTAAGCTGAGGTTTTTAGAGAGGTCTCCTGGCCTGTACGAAGGCCGCGGCCATAAAAATCTGAAATCCGAGGACTATGAAGGGTACCTTGCTAGATTTTGCAGATTGGAAGGAAGCCCACATGCTAATGCATTTCCTTTTCCACCCATCCACATCCAAAAGGAAGCCATAGTGGGAGGTTTGTCTGAAGGAAAATGTGTAGATGTATTCGATACATATTTAATGTAGATGTATGCAATTTAAAATGGAGGAAATACAGTTTTCTAAACACTTGGAAGAGGAAACAACTGCGAATAAGGAGAGAACAAGGCGAGAAGGGAGCTGGCAGACTCTGAGGCTCTTCCACACCGGGCAGCTGAGCCTGCTCAGGACTTACATCAGCCAATGGGGTCTCTTGTGCACCACGTTGTGTGCCCCCACTTCCAGCCTATTTGTGACAAGGACCAATTCCCAGAAAGGAGGAAAAAGACATGACACCCTGATGCTGAGCCTCATGGAGACTTTGTTCCATGGATATATTAGTTAGGTTTTTGTACTGTAATAAAAATACCTGGTAAGGCCATCAAGATGATTCAGTGGATGTGCTGGCTAGTTTTATGTCAACTTGACACAAGCTCGAAACATCTGAGAGGAGGGAACCTCAATTGAGAAAATGCCTCTGTAAGAGCAGGCTGCAGGCAAGCCTGTAGGGCATTTTCTTAATTAGTGATTGAGGTGGGAGGGCCCAGCCCACTGTGGGTGGGGACACAGTACACTGGTCTGGTGGTCCTAGGTTCTATAAGAAAGCAGACTGAGCAAGCTACACAGGCAGCACTCCTCCATGGCTTCTGCATGAGCTCCTGCCTTCAGGCTTCTGCCTGGTTTGAGTCCCTGCTCAGTGACTGTGATTCAGGATATGTAAGCCAAATAAACCTTTCCCCCCTGTCTTAGTTAGGGTTTCTGTTGCTGTGAAGAGACACCATGACCATGACAACTCTTATAAAGAAAAACATTTAATTGGGGCTAGTTTACAGTTTCAGAGGTTTAGTTCATTATCTTCCTGGTAGCATGCAGGCAGAAATGGTGCTGGAGAAGGAGCTGAGAGTCCAACATCTTGATCCATGGGCAACCGGAAGTGAACTGTCCCACTGGGCATGGCTTGAGCATATATGAGACTTCAAGCGAGCTTCCACAGCATGTACTTCCTCCAACAAGACCCCACCTACTTCAACAAGGCCACACCTCCTAATAGTGCCGCACCCTATGGACAAAGCATTCAAATACACGAGTCTATGGGGGCCATTCCTATTCAAACCACCACACTCCCCAAGTTGCTTTTGGTCACAATGTTTCATCACAGCACTAAGAATTGTAACTATACAGTGAGTAAGAAGCCTGCTGCAAAAGCCTAAGTGATCCTGGAACCCATGTAAAGGTGGAGGGAGAGAACCAATTCCACAAAGTAGTTCCCTGACTGTCCTGCCACATGTACACCATAGCACCCATATCCCCCTCCACCCACCACAGACAATAATAACAAATAAATCAAATATAAAAGACCCAATAAAAACAACTCCACAGAGGAATGTTGTGACTTGTGGTTTCAAGTTGAGTCTGTGGTCAGCTGGCTCCATTGTTTCTGGGCTGTGGTAAGGCAGGACTTCATGGTAGAACACCTCACAGTGGCCAGGAAGCAAGAAAGGAAGGTGCAGGGCTGAGGCACATGCTTCAAAGCCACATCTCCCAGTGACCCACTTCCCCCAGAGGCTCCTCCCCCCAATAGTCCATTCAGCTATAGACTCAGAGTTGGGTTAATCCACCAATGAGATTAGCCAGCACTCTCATGATCCTATTGCCTCTCCATAGTGTCACCAACAGGGGACCAGGCCTTCAACATTAACCTATAGAGGGACACTTAACATGCAAAATATTACAGTAAAGTGGCCAAGGGGCCATGCTTTGTCCTCCTTACGGGGGCCCCGTGAAATCTCACTATGAGACACACAACAAAAGAGACTATATGACTCAACTTCTTCAAGCAATGGAAATTATGAACCCCATTTCTCTGTTAAGTTTGAGAATGAAATTATCCTTGAGTTCTTCATTTTCCTAGAACATTAGCTTCGGTCACGAAAATCCCAGCTTTCTTGGGGTCTTGCTATTTNGCCACAATTTAGCCATGTGGAGTATGGGATGAGCAGTCCTTCTGAGTNTCTCTACTGTGGGCTATGACTCAGGCTTCCAACATGCAAAGCCACCACCCCCTAACACTCCTTGGGAGTCCTCCAGCAGATGCCTGCCTTCCTCTGGATGCCAGCAACTCTCTGGAAGACGCCTTGGGGGCCACATTCCAATGCCTGCAACTTGGTACATACTCCAGAGCAAAGGGACCAGAGAATGCTGTCTCCTCACATGTTTAAAAACAGAAATAAAATTGGTGGGATCTAGTTGGCCCCCACATCATCTAGGCCTAGAGATGAACTTAAAAGTTGAAGGCATGTCCTGCTTCAAAGCAACATCTAACAGTCTCACCTGATCCTGACTTACCTTTATGTCGCCTACATCATGACTCATGGGCCGGTAGATGGTCTCCTTTGAGGAGGTTCGGAGGACCTGAGTTCAGTCTTTAGTACTCATGTGACAACGCCAGTCTTCCCTTTTAATCCCTGCACTGCAGGTGGAGACAGGAGGATTCCTGGGGTGGGCTGAGAGAACCTTGAGATGAGGTGGGTGATGTTTGTAAGGAGGGTGACACCTGAGGTCGTTGTTTTTTGCCTCCAGAGGCACACATACA
>LZPO01034972.1:201679-237242 GCA_001675575.1 Neotoma lepida
TTCCGCACTTCTAATACCTAAAGGAGTATTACCTAATAATAATAATCTTGAGTCTTATCAAAGCCCCAGCATTCTCCTTGACTTTCATCCTTAACCCCTCCCCACAAGCTCAGTAATTGTTTTTGTGACTGTTCTTTGGATTTCACCCAAGTTTCATACAGTCCTTTTGAAATGTGTAATTGAAGCTGGACATAATGCTGTAATCATAACCTGACTAACCCCGGTCAGACACCACAGTTGTGTCTCAGCATTTGCACACTACATCTCCACNAAAGTTTTAGAATCTGCCTTTCAATTTTTCAAATTACAGATACATAAATGTACTATTTCTGCTTTCCTGGCTTATATCCAATTTAGTGATATACTGTGTCCTTCAGATTTTTGAACATATAATTATTGTATAGCTGCAGACACATTTTGATATGAATCACTATATCTAATTATGGATACTATAAACTTAAATGTCTACGAATGTTGAACTAGGGCTTATTTCATGACACCTGTGTTTCCTTGTTTGGACTCATGTACTCCTCCTTATAGAGAGCACTANTTTTAGGGTTGCAGAGGTGTGTAGCTTCTTGTGTTTTCTTGAGCTCTGCACCCAGGGAAGACCCTCATTTAGAACACTTCCTCTCATCCTTTTCTTGTAGATTGACATATTTGAGGATAGAATCCGGGGTATTGATATCATCAAATGGATGGAACGCTACCTTCGAGATGTAAGTATATTCCTAAATTCTGAGGATGTGTGCCAGAGAGAAAAACAATTAGCCTGTGAAGCTATTTCACAGAATAAACCCTGATACTCTCCCCAAGTCTGAGCCTGAGGGAGTATGACAAAGCCTCTCTTGTTGGAAGCTATGCAAAGACTTGGAAAGGAAGGATGGGGTCACCCTCCTGGACATGCAGAGGCAGGAAATAACGGTCAAACCAGACACAGGTGGTTGATAACAATCAGTGCAAACAATTTCTAGAGCAGAATAGGAAAGGAGGAAATGAAGGCACTGGGGGGGGGGNTTTACAGAATCCAGTTGAATTTGGGGCCCTTCCAAGTGTTTTTGTAGGACTGGGCTAAAGAGGTTTCTTTAGCATGCCACCCCAGGGCACCTACTTGCAGCCCTGTGATTCGTTTTCCACAGACAGAATCTATACTAGCCACTGGGACACCTTGTGCTTTAACAAGATAGAAATTGATTGCTGCCAGCATGTCCACGTCCGGGTGCTTCTTTGGGCAGGAGTGGGTGTGGGGTGGGAGTCTCAGCAGGCTGGGTCTTTGCTTTCCTTTTGTCTGCAGCCTGGTATTTGCTTTGTGCTGAAGGGTCTGCTCCTACTGATTGTGCTAATGTGCACAGGAAAAGCAGGGCAGTGGAGAAGCAGAGTGACTGACAGCTCACATCGGGCTGCAGGGAGGAAGGGCACTTTTCTGTGCAGTGCCAGTGCCTTCCTATCTCCATGCAGATTCGGTGATTTAGGATTTCACTAGATGTTTATTAGTGAAGGTTGTGGAAGATGGGAAAATTCCTCTCAGAGCCTTTGCTCTGTGTATTTGTAGGGTGCTGGGCATAGAGGCAACGGGGAGGAGTGAAGATAACAGCATGCCTATGTGGGGGCTGGTGCCTTTTGATTTCATAGAGAGGGATTGGCCCTGTACCCACCAACAGGTCAGGGACCACTTATGGTCCTGTTGGCCACTTTCCAGCTGGTCTTCACCAAATGAAGACCCACTTCCCACTTCCATAAACATGCTTTTCTCCTTCTCATTAACAGAAGACAGTGATGATAATTGTAGCAATCAGTCCCAAATACAAACAGGATGTGGAAGGCGCTGAGTCGCAGCTGGACGATGATGAGCATGGCTTACATACTAAGTACATTCATCGGATGGTGAGTGGTGAGGGTACCACGGTGCCTGGCTGCTCCTCTGGAACCAGCACCTTCTCCAGGGAGGATGCTTCTCATTGAAGGTGGCAGGATGTTAGGGGAAGAGTCTCTGGCCTCCTATATCAGGAGACATGATTTTGGTTATGGCTCTGTACACTTTGAGACCCATGGAGAAACACCACTCCTCTGCCTAGTACTCAATTGGTCCTGTCAGTAACTAAGAGATATCTATCAATCACGGTTCTAGAAAGTAGAGCTTTGTTCACTTGGCTGTTTACCAACAAATGTGAAATCTTAGGCGGATAGAAGAGTGAGTGGTGAGGTGAGTAGGTTACGGTAGCTGTTACATTCTGTCCCTTGCTTTTTCAGAGAAGCAAGATGCAAAGTGGGAAGGACACTTCTGTCATACNGGAAAAGTCTGGGTCAAATTAGTTTCCTAAGTATAGGCTATATGACTATGGCCCAAGTACTTGAACAATGCCCCTTTGCAACCCTATTCATAACATGGATCATTAGTATGTACAATTCTGTGACGATAAATGAAATAATGTTTGAAGTATCTGGCGCATAGAAAATACTTAATCAAAGAGATTGTTCTTAGTTTGTGATAGGTAGGAAACATTCTACTGCCAAACCTGTACTATGGGGCCTGGTTAAACCTAACCCATGGGGAAGATTTAGAAGGAATCAACTTGCTCAGCATCTGAGAGTAACTACTGCCCAGCTTTAGAACTAGCTGTTTTATGGCCTACCTGATTTCTTGTCCTTTGTGGGTTTAGAGATACCGTGGAGACCATTTCTGTGACCTTCAAACTGTCCTGTGGAATCCCTAGTAGGTACCTATATGTCTAAGGGTGGGACTGGTCCTGAGCCTCCCAACCTAGAGCTGGTTTTTCTGGCTTGTTTATTTACCAAGGATCTTGAGATTTGAGAAAAAGTAGGGAAATCTTGGACTTGACCTCTTAATCCCAACGTCAGTTCTTATCCTGTGTGAGGACGTGGAATAATGTATCACTGGACATGGCCCAAGATGCAAGGACTAAGTAACACAGGGCAAGAAGCAGCCAGCAGTCTCAGGACACCCTTACCTCAGAGGAAGCCAAGTTAAATGCCATCTGCCCTGTGGTCCAGAGCATCGCAAGAGGGCGGGGTAGGCATGGAAGCAGCATCCTCATCATCTGGGTCTCTAAGATCTCCATCACTGCTTCCACCAAATGTGGACCACTTGTTGAGTTCACAACCCAAAGCAGAAGCTAAGGCAAGGTGGCAAGATTCAAGGGTCAGGCTAAGGGTCTGGAGCTAAGTCTGCCTCCTGTCTGGTCTTACTTAGTGCCAGCCTGTGGTGAGGATTCTGAAAAATAGCACTCCTAGAAATAAACTTATCTATAAAGGTCATGACTGGTTCTGGGTGCTGCTATCTCTTAGCTGTCTGTATCATGTCTGGACATTCCCAGAACATTGACATTCTGTCTATATCTCTAAGAACCTGCCAGTCCCAGGAGCTAGCAGCTGATACTTGGGAAGGACTCCAGATCCCTACCAGTTCTGTGGAAACCTGCTTAGTTGTGCTGGTGTATGGCAAGGCCATCCAGTAGTACACACAGTTCAACCCAAGCTTGGGTGACGGTGCCAGCTATAACCATATAGTCTCCAAATTTGCTTTCTTGGCCCTAATGTCTTAGGCTCTTCCCTATCACTGGAGGGACTGGATGTGCCATCAGATATAGGAAGACTTAGCTGGGCTGACTTCATGGCATCCTCCAGACACCAATGAGTAATTACATCAAATGACTTCATTAGAAAGCCAGTATCTCTGAGAAAGTATGAGAGAAAATAAAAACATACTGCTGAGGGCTAGTCCTTGACAGACTGGGCAGCCTAGTGGACAAACCAAATAGTACACAGTGCCCTTGGAGTCAGAAAAGCTCTACTTTTATCTTAACAGATCCCATGTCCTTCCCCATAGGCACTAACTTTTCGATGGCATGGTTAGTACTTGAATTGCACAGTACTCTTGTCAATGTAGTATATGCATTTGGTGTTGTCTTCTGTGTTTTGAAGGGAGGCGGCTCTGAGAAAGCCCCCTGTGGTAGATCTGTGTTGCGTCTATCTGTGAGAGTGGGTGCTGGGGAGAGGGGTGTCTACATTTCCACATTCACTTTCTTCTTGTTTTTATTTTCATGCACAACAAAAGCTTCGAAGTTATAAAAATCAACTGTTCAGGATACATAATTCCTTGTTCTCCTTGTCATCAGATAGCTGAAAGCTCCGTGCCAGTCTTGGGATTTGGAAGACTTTAACTCCCCTGATATTGAAAATCCTGATTTTGATAGAGTTCTTGTAGCTAAATTCTCTTGGGTGACCAGAGTGTAAAACGTGATTGATCTGGTGAGGGAACCTCAGGCCTGACAGAGTGGGCTCTTCGTGGCTGATTTCCTAGCCCCCTCTGCCAAGCCCATCTGTGCTCCAGAAGAAGTGGATTGCTAGGTGGTTCCAGTCATTTTACCACACTTCCTCATCTGCTGGTGCTCATGCTCTCTGCCCTTGCCTTCTCCCCACTTTCCTTCACCTGACCAGACTCTTCTTCATGCCCAGTGACCCCTCCTCTGTTACTGTCCTCCACACTCCCTGATGCAGAACAGAGAGCCCCATCCTAAACCTCCACAGTAGTTAGTCACACTCTGCACACTGTCTCTGCTTGGTAATTTTCCTTCCTGCTTGCTCATTAGTTGCTAGCTCTGGGAGGATTATCTAAATTGTATCAGAGGTCCTCTGCTAAAGAGGCTCTCAAAAAAAAAAATCCTAGGTTTTAGCACTTCACTCATTTACATATTATAAATTTATAAATACTCCCATACTTGGCAATTGAAAGCTAATTATATTATTGACTACAGAACTGGGAGAGACACAAGAGCCTGCTCTCATGAACTGAGGTGGCCCAGCCCCTGCACACTCCTAATCCTTAAAACCCAAAGTCAGCACTCAGGAGGCTGACAAAGGAGGACTGCTGTGAGTTCAAGGCCACTCTGAGCGACACAGTGAGTTCCAGGCTAGTCTAGGTTACATGTGAGACCCTGACTCAAAGAAACCCAACCAACAAATCAACAAAGAAATTTAGGGTTCTGGCCAGAATCTAACTTAAAAATATCTATCTATCTATCTATCTATCTATCTATCTATCTATCTATCTATCTATCTATCTATCTATCTATCTATATGTGTATACACATACACATGCATTTGTCACTAAACAGAGTGAAACTTGCAGGAGTCAGTTCTCTCCTTCTACCATGTGGGCTCCAGGGATAGAACTTAGCTTGTCAGGCATGGCAGCAAACACCTGCACCTGCTAACCCAGCTTTCTGGTCCCCAGAATATGATTTTTAACAGGCCTTCAGTAAGTGGTTGTACTTACTACTCAGGGTTCTCTAGAGGAACAGAACTTACAGATTCTATATACATATAATATATGGAGAGAGATAGAAGGGTATTTATTAAAATGGCTTAAAGGCTCTGGTCCAGCTAGTCTAACAAAGGCTGTCTACCAATGGAAAGCTCAATAATCCAGTAGTTATTCAGTCCAGGAAGCTGTATGTCTCAGCTGGTCTTCAGTATATAGCAGAATCTGTAAGAAGTAGGCTCTAATCCAGTAAAGGAATGGATGTGCTAGGGAGAGTGAAAGCAAACAAAGAGAGATACTTCCTTCTTCCATTTATATAGGCTTCCAGCAGAAGATGTGGCCCAGATTAGAGGTGGGTCTTCCCCCTTCAAAAGATCTGGATTAAAGGTGGGTCTTCCCATCTCAAAGATCCAGATTAGAAGTGAATCTTCCCACTTCAAATGATTTAATTAAGCAAAAATCCCTCACAGGTGTGCCCAGCCAGTTTTGGTTTTGGTTAATTCCAGATGTAGTCAAGTTGACAACCAAGAATGGCCATCATAGTGTTCTATACAAGAAAAGTGGCATAGTATATAATGGGGAGAGCTTAAAAATGTAAGTAAAATGGTACTCAAATAAACAACCCAGAAGAATAAATTTGCCATGTGGGCTGGTAGTATTGTTGACATATCAACATCTCATCTTTGCCCCTAGATTACTTAATTTCATATTTGTTTGATTTTAGATGCAGATCGAGTTCATAAATCAAGGAAGCATGAATTTCAGATTCATCCCTGTGCTCTTCCCAAATGCCAAGAAGGTAAACAAACAACAAGATCTTCAAATAATTCTATCTTTGTTTTCAAATCTAGTTTGATGGCTACCTGGGATTTTAGATTGAAAATCTTGTCAACTCTTTGACAACCCTCAGAGATAACAGTATTACCAGAAAGATCAACAAGTTGTACACTGGGCTGGCAGCAGGCATAGGAAAGGTCTGCAAGTGTTATCTGGTAGGATCATGGCTGTCCTAATTGTTCAGTCTGTGTACACAAAGGATGGTTTCTGCTTAATTACTTTTCTATTGCTGTGATAAAACACCATGAGCAAGGCAGCTTATAGAAGGAAGGGTTGATTTTGGGCTTGTGGTTCTAGAGGGATAAGATCCATCACTATCATGGCAGNTTAGTGTGGCAGCAGGCAAGCATGACATCTACAACTGGGAGCTGAGAGCTGAGGGCTCACATCCCCAGTGTCAAACAGCAAGCAGAGAGAGTGACTTTTGAAACCCCAAAGCCCACTTCAAGTGACACACTTCCTCTAGCCAGGCCATACCTCCAAATAGCATCATCAACTGGGATCAAGTATTCAAATGCCCAAGAATAAGAGGGCATTTATCAACTGATGCTTCTTATCTCTCACATCTTAGAGCCAAAGTATGGAGACTTTGCTTTCGGCTTCACATAAAGATTTTGTTGCACACAGTTCTGTCTTCACAACCTGTGGGGTACAGGCACTGAATCCACACAGCTCTCAAGTGAACCTTGCTGGGATTCACATGAGGGTTTTGATCATATTTCAAAGGGTATGCAGACAGCTTTAGAGAATGTAAGTCAAGCCACTAGAGAACATTTTCCAGGCCTGCCAAAGGGAAGACAGCAGCTAAGTAAACAGTTTGAGACTCAGACCCAGAGCACTCTGAGTGCAGATGCAGCCTCATTCTGGAGGATTCCTAGATGTCAGGACTGCATTGAAACCTCTGCCCCACAGTAGGGACAGCCCAATCTATGTGAATGGGACACACAGGGTTGGGCAGTGCACAATGCATATGAAAGGACCCCTTGTTCTCCCTGGCCCTAACTTGTCCTGGGACTAAATGCAGTCATTGACTGACAAATAACTTTCCTGGTCTCCCCATCTCCTCTGGGACCCTATACTAGCCACCTTCCACTTTGCCAGCAAAGAACTACAATCTGTATCTCTCTAGTTTCAAAATTCTGTGACATTTCCACTGACTTCAAGACACTGGCTACCTTCCTTAGCATGACCCATGAGGCTCTTTGGAATAGGACTGTGTCCACTTACTTATTTTCTTTCTTCTCACCTGGTACCTCTACTTTGGTCATAATGGGCCATGTCAGCAAACCTCCTTCATGTTCTTTCTATCTCGGTGTCTTTGCCCCTTGGTTCCNTCTCCTTATCAGGCCCTTCTTCAACTTGTTGGCCTAGTGAACTCTTGCCTATCCTTGTATCGTTGCAACCTCTCTGGGATGTGAGGTTTTCCTTCCCCTCATGCCTGTGTAATGCACTGTCCCTTTCCTGAGAGCACTTAATTATAGTGCTTTGAATATATATATATATATATATATATATATATATATATATATATATATATATATGTATATATATTTCTAGTTGGGGTTACTATTGTTTTTAAATTCCACTTGAGTCTCTTTATTGCCAGAGGTTGGGACATGGTGGCTACTTGGTATACTATTACCTAGAAATGGTTTATGCTGGTTTTTGCCTCCACTTGAGATTTTCACTCAAGACAGTTACTGTGCCTCTTCATTGGATACCTTCTGCACTCAACCTGAGTGCTGGTTCTGAACTTGTGCTACAATCCCCAAAGCAGCTCATCTCAAAATGAAAACCAAAGGCCTTCAGTGGTCCCCAGTCCTTCTCTGATACAGCCCCTCGAATTCTGGCCCTCTTCACCTACTCACTGTCACTTGTTCTGTTGTAGCCACTTTGATCTTGTTGCTTTTGAACATGCCTGGCAATTTCCATCCCTGTGTGCCTTTTCCTAAGCACCCTCTTAAATGCTGCAAACTTTCCTTCTACACCAGCATTGCCCATGTCCTCTCTGTGTTGCTGTTGAGGTTATCATTGCCTCTCCCCACCAGAACATGTGCTCCACAAGGGCAGTCCTGAGGGTGGCCCGTGGAACTCCAGCCTCATGGTTCTGAGATCTGTTCTGCTCCTTCCACTTCAGGCCAAACCTGAGGCTGGAGTGAAAGAATCATGAATTATATTAAGCCCACAACCCTGGCATCCTTCCCCCAAAGCCACAGGGGATTTCACATCATTCGGTATGACCTCTGTCCTACCCCTTTCATGTGAAGGTGGTGAAAAGCACGTTGACATGCAAAGGGCAGGTAGCCTGGGAGACTGACAGAAAAAGCTGTGCACATGTGGTTTCCATAATGAGATACACAGCTTGCACCCGAAGCCAAAAGTGCTCCATGTGTTAAACCCTCCAAAAGCAAAACAGCAGCTCCCAAGACAGCCTGATGGGAACGTCTATGAGGGGCAAGCCAGAACTTTTGGAACTGAGCCCTGGATCTGGAATCCAGGCTTCTCTCCTGTGACCTTTGCTCCTGTCCTCTCTCCCACAGGAGCACGTGCCCACCTGGCTTCAGAACACTCATGTTTACAGTTGGCCCAAGAATAAGAAAAACATCCTGCTGCGGCTGCTCCGAGAAGAAGAGTATGTGGCTCCTCCCCGAGGTCCTCTGCCCACCCTTCAGGTGGTACCCTTGTGACACCAGCCATGTCCAGCTCAGTGCAGTCCTGTTCTCACAACATTCTTCTATCTGGGACTGGTGGGTGGCACCCAGGCCTATTTCAGTGTCTTCTGGGGGGGGGGGGATTCAGGCCCTAGAACACCTCTTCTGCAGAATTCTCTGTCTCTTAATACTTTGGCTGCTATGTATTTCCTGCCTTTTAAAAAACACACAAAGTGCCCATGTCCTCCTCAGTCTGAGTTGTCCACCTTGGGCTTCCAGTACTTTTAGTGAGTGGATACTATAGGTGATGGCAGCAAACGCATATAACCACAAAATCTCTTTTATCACGTCAGCTACTTTTATGAGTTGGCCAGATGCTGTGTCTTAGACCAATCTGACTCATGTCCAAATAATAAAATGATTACTCTTTGTAAGAATGTGTTTCATTTATCTGAATGGAGACAGTCATATTAATTTATATTGAAATGGGCAGGTGTGGGACATCAACAAAGCTGCTTAGATATAGTATTAGGTAAATGTGACAGAGTTCTCTGTATTAAAGGATTAAAACCAGAAAGTTAAATACCCTTTTTATGTAACTATAAAAGATTTACTCTTACAGTTGAGGTTTTTTAGCAGAACAACCCTGATTGTAAACAGTGTAATTGGGCAGGGAGTGTAGCTCAGTGGTAGAACACTGGCAACTCCCATCACTGCAAGAAGAGAAAAAGGGTGGGTGGTGGTAGTGCACGCCTTTAATCCCAGAACTTGGGAGGCAGAGGTAGGCGGATCTCTATAATCCGCCTGGTCTGCAGAGGGAGTTCCAAGACAGCCAAGGCTACACAGAGAAACCCTGTCTCAGGGGGAAAAAAAGGAGAAAAAAGTCTGAGCATTTATGTAAAAATGCCTGAGTCTATGCATGAAGTAACAGGGATGTGTCACACAGGCCAGAGTTGTGGTCTACTTTCCAGTCTTTGTCCTACTCCTAAGCACCTGCGACTAAAGCAAGTCTTTGCACTTTTCTGAGACCTTGGGTACTTGTAAAATCATATGGACCAAGTGATAGCTAATGAACCTAGAAGGTTTGAAATCTGGGACCTAAACTCTAAATTTTCTTTTGAGAAGTAACTGTTTATTTCTTACAATCACATCTCCCAGGGGATAAATTTAATTTTACTATTTATTTATTTGTTTGTTTGTTTGTTTCGAGACACGGTTTCTCTGTGTATACCAGGCTGGCCTCGAACTCACAGAGTTCCACCTGCCTCTGCCTCCTGAGTGCTGGAATTAAAGGCATGCACCACCACCTCCCAGCTAATTTTACTTTTTATTTATGTTTTGTTTTTTGGAGAAAGGGTCTCACTATGTAGCCCAGAACTCAATATATAGGATAGGATAGTCTTGAACTTACATTGATCCTTCTGTTTTGGCCCTGTAAGTGCTAGGATTACAGGTATACACCAGCATGCCTAGTGTCTTAGTTACTATTCCATTGCTGTGAGATGTCATGACCAAGACAATGTTTCAAAGAAAACATTTAATGGGGGTTTGCTTACAGTTTCAGAGGTTGAGTCCATGATTATCATGGCAGGGAGTGTGGCAGCAAGCAGACAGGCATGGTGCTGGTGTAGTAGCTAGGAGCTTACATCTGATCTGCAAGATGGAGGCAGGGAGGGAGCGAGACTGGGCTCTGGCATTGGCTTTTGAAACCTCAAAGCCTACCTGCAGTGACACACCTCCTCCAACAAGGCCACACCTCCTAACCCTTTCTAAACAGTTCACCAACTGAGAACCAGACATTCAAACATATAATCCTATGGGGGTCATTCTCATTCAAACCACCACACTGGACTAGATTTTCTTTTTCAAATTAAAATTTAACCAGTTTTTAAAAAACAGAAAAATAACTGATTCATAATAACAAAAAACACACCTTAATGGTTTTTGCTGATTATTTAGAGTTAGTCTTACTGTGTAGTTCAGGATGCCCTATAACTGTTTAGGCCAGATTGGCTTGTAATTTGTAATCCTGCTGCCTCTACTTCCTGAGTGTTGTGATTACAAGCATGTGTCAATGTATCTGATAAAACTTGGTCCTCCCAGACCCCAGTACTGAAGACTGAATCTGGGGCCCTGGGTAATGCTCTAACAAGAGCCATATCCCTAGGTCTCCAGTACATTGTCTCAAGAGATACTTTCTTCTTCTTCTTTTAAAAATGTCTTCAACAATACCCTCAAGTCAATAATTTGGGCTTATTTGGTCTCCAAAGAAATGACACAGCCATTTATACAATGTGTGTGTGTGTGTGTGTGTGTGTGTATGTGTGTGTGCGTGTGTGTGTGTGTGTGTGATCTAAACGAACTGTTGAACAAGGAAAGAATAGGTCAATGAAAAGATGCTTGGGTGGTATGTAGGAGAATGTTTTGTCTGGGTCCAGCCGGATATCACCACCATCAGTGGTGAGAGCTCTTGCTTCCTTTCTCTGCCTAATTTGATAAACAAGTTTCAACTTTGCTATGAGATAGTTATCCCTCAAATGTCATTATAGAGAAAGACAAATACTCTTTAACTACAAAAAAGAAAAATTGCTAATGAATTGTAAAGAATACAGTTTGACTACTTTATGTCCTACATGTGCACTGAGTAAATACTTTTAAAAAAACTAGCATAATTTAATTGCTCATTTGTATGACTTTATGGCAATAATAATGACTTTGATGGCATTTTAGATCTAGTAGAATTTTCTTGTTTGTCCAACTCTGAATTCCTGGAAAACATTCCAAACACCAGCTTCAAGTCTTTTTTCTCTTTTCATTAGTGTTTTGGTTTGGGGTGAGACCATTATTGAGGATTCAACATCTGTAGAAATAGCCCAGCAATTATTTCTTTGAAATGTTTCCAGCTTGCAAAGATTTAGTAATGTAATGTCATTAACCCCCCCCCCCCCACTTGAGAGACTCCCAGAGCATTCAGCCAACAGTTCCTTCTATTCTTCCTATCCCAGGTGGTCAAAGGTCTCCCATGTGCCACCATCAGTCCTTAAAATGTTACAGTTGGTAGCAAAACAAGCAAACTGTAAGCCAGCCAAACAACCAACCACACACCCAAAAGTGTGTGTATGTTTGTGTGTGTGTGTGTGTGTGTGTGTGCCCGCGCGCGCACACGCTTTCTTCTGCTGTACTCACCAAGAGATGACAATTCGGCCCTGAAGTATGTATGAAATATGATGACCAACACCAGCAAAGGAATTTTTAACAATTATTTTAGAACATTGATACTCAGATTAACACCTGGTTTATTTAAACATTATCCTGGTCCTTGTGTATCTATTTGTAGATATTTTGAGGGTTTAGAAATAGGATAGGGCTGACCTGGGAAAAATAACTTTGTAGCCTCATGACTTTAGTCATACATAAACTCATTTGGGGATGTACTGGGTATAGATTTAGATTATTTTCTGATATTTAGTGCCTAATTTTAATTTCAATGACTGGCTTCAAAATGTTCACCTATCTAGTTTAACTTCTATACAGTTCAAAGATGTCTCACCACAGGGCTACAATCAAAGTATTGGCCTGGCTTTTCCTCAGCTCAGTGTTCAGAAGAATCATTGCTGTAGACATTCTCTTCTTTCTTTCCCATCAAACAAGTCACCCCTGGAAAGACTTGAGTTTTTCTGAGTCATCTCAACAGGAGATGAAAGTGCTCCATTTTGAACTTTCCATCCTTATTTTAGGATGTTTTGCCAAGAGCATTTTTCCTAACCCAGCCACTTCATCAACCATCATATCCATTTTGCCAAATCTACTTTGTCACCACCACCTTCACCAAATGGATTGCAAAGTTCTATGATCATTGAAATGAGCCAGAAAGAGTCTTTCAAACCACAGAATCTTTCTGTTTCTCTTTAGTGTACTGAGAAGACTCCGTGAGACCCTCTCCTAGCAGCAGATGAAATGAGAAAGATTACACTGTGGGAAAACACCACAAGAAGCCACGCCTCTCACCACAGAGAATCTTGTGCTATTTTTCAGCACAGATAGCTCTGTATGAGATAACCCAACAACAAACAAAAAGCAAGAAAGAATAAAAGCAGCAAAATAGTGACATTTTTAAGTAATTTATTTCTGTCATGGAATTTTCAGTCTGAAAGGGACCCCCTGTGGCTTTGTTTTCTGTAGGAAGGAAGAAGGACCCAAAGAAACTGATTTGTTCAAGTTCACTCCAGGGCTACAACCCCAGTGATAGCGCTTCAAGGCTGTGAGCCTATGGAACTTTCTGGGTTTTACTGGGAGACTTAGGACCTAGTTCCTCCCTGAAGTAAACATGGCCTCCTGAACAGGGGAGGCCTGAGGGAACATTACCTCCATCCTCTGGTGGCTGGGAGAGTAAAGGATCATGCCACAGCTTGTGCTGGGAGAGCCTCTTCAGGGAACTAATTATTGCTGCGATGATATGGAATATAGCTCTTCTGGAAGTGGTTTGGCATATTTATTTTGTAGTGGTTTTATGTGAACCCTAGGCCAACTTAGAAACCCTCAATACCTTCCTGAAGCTTTAAGACAACATCTGCAATTATATTAATTTCTTTTGAAGGTGTGTGTGTGTGTGTGTTTCAAACTCCAAAACATCAATAGTTTTTTTTTTTTAACATCAATAGTTTTTAAAAAGTGTTTTTATTTTTATTATTATTATTATTATTTTTTTTTTTGGTTTTTTCGAGACAGGGTTTCTCTGTGTAGCTTTGGCGCCTTTCCTGAAACTCACTTGGTAGCCCGGGTGTTGGAATTCCTGGCCACTCCCCCAGCTAAGTAACTTCACATTCGCACTTCGCGCATGTGCAAAGGGAAATCCCACCTCTTCCTCCTTCTCCTTGTTCTCTCTTCCTCTCTCTCTCTCCACGTGNGGCCGCGCGTGAGCTCTCTCTCTGTCTCTCTCTCTGTCTCTTTCTCTCTCTTTCTCTGTCTCTCTGTCTCTCTCTCCCTCCCCCTCCTACTTTCTAATAAAGCCCTGATACTGGATTTTGTCGTGCCTCATGACCTTTTCGGTAACGGCAACCGCTAACATTAAAACAACATTGGTGCCGAGACAAGGCAGGCTCTCCCAGCGGCGGGACTCTCTACGTCTGCCCGGGACCCTGTGCTCCGAGGTTCTGCTGTACCCACAACTGCCGCTTTTTTCATTTGCCCAGCTGCTGAACTGCTCCGCACACACACCGGTCTGTCTCTTATACACATCTAGATGTGTATAAGAGACAGCTATCTCTATGTCTCTCTCTCTCTCTGTCTTCCCCCCCCCCCTACTTTCTAATAAAGCTCTGATACTGGATTTTGTCCTGCCTGGTGACCCTTTCTCGCACGGTAACCACAGCGCTGCAAAATACCAACTAAATGCAAAACAACACCAGGCTGGCCTCGAACTCACAGAGATCCGCCTGCCTCTGCCTCCCGAGTGCTGGGATTAAAGGTGTGCGCCACCACCTCCCGGTTGTTTTTATTCTTTAAATGCTGTGAAACTCCTCTTTCTCGAATCCTTCCGATGCTACCAAAGTGGTGCTTTGAGCTGTTTAGGAGGGGGTTGGGACTGGCTGCAGGTACAGTACAGTTCACAAGGAGGCATAAAACAGCACAAAAGAATCCAGTCAGTGGAGTCAGCATTCTGGGAGACCTGTATCCAAGCAGGATATCATGTTCCTAACTTCAAACCAACTCCTCCAGTTTTTTGTTTTTTGGGTTTTTTTTTTTTTAATGCTTTTAGGCTCATAGAATGCATGGTGAGAGGTAAGTAGCTTTCGTAGACTACCATGTGTGACTAGGTATCTGCTTCAAGCCAAGCTGGTGGGATCTGCAAATGGAATGGTCAGTGTAGCCGACTTTTGTATTTACCTTCTCAGGGAACTTGTGGGTGTGGGCCTACGTCACATTTATTCAGATGGTTCAGGAAGCATTGAAACTTTGCTAAACAATGAGAAGCATGGGCCAGTGTAGCTGGGCAAAAGTGACCAAGTTCCGGGCCTGCTCACTCTTTTCTAGAAGCTCCTGTGAGGCATAATTACAGCCCCCAGATCTCCTAGGGCTGGTAAGCTAAAACCACCAGGGCACATCGTTCTTGTCCCATGCCTGACCTCCCTTTGCTCCCTTCACCAGGAAGGTGCTGATGGAAGAAGGCAGCTGGGGAGAGATGGGAGGGAGGAGGTGAGTGTGAGAGGACTCCTGCCTGATGGATCCCATTAGGCTTAGTGTGCAAAGCGCGTGGAGATGAAGTAGCTGCTCTGGTATGCATCCAAGCTGCTGTTCTATTTTTACTCTCTCCTGCATGCTTCTTAGCCCAGAGTTGTTTGCCTGGGCACCTGGATCAGCAGCAAAACATGGAACTGAGCCACTCAGTAAAGCAGGGAGGAAGGAGGCCATTGATGCAGGCTTTGTTATTGCTGACAGAGAAGAGAGACCTGGAATGTTAATGAGGATAGCTTTCCGAAGCATGCCTTCATGGTTAGCAAGGAGTTCAAAGGAGAAGGCAGACTCAGGCCTGTGCCGAACAAATGTGAACTGCTGATAGAGAGAAGGAAAAATCAATTATGCTGTCGCAGGCTCCCAGGCCATTGTGTTGGAGTTGTTAGAGAAGGTAGGACAAGGACCAGATTTCAAAAGGAAACAAAGCCACATGGCCCTGAAGTATAACGAGTTTGCCATGGCAACTGATGGAAATGAGCCTCTCGGGCCTGAGCAGGTGTGCTATCTTACAGAATAAACATACTTCTCTCACTCCCTGGATTTTATAATAAAACCTGTGTTTGGATTACTTTCCCCTCCTCTTTGTTACCCAGAGAAGTTGGCTGTTGCTCAATCAGCCCCAGGCTGTAGTCAGGGAAATGTAATCAGTGTTATCAAAGGATCGCTTTGGAAAAGGCTGGCTCTAGGCTTGGCTGCCAGCCTCACCATGGAGCAGCAGCTGGGCTTCAGGTACCTGCCTGGCCTTTGCCCCCTCCCAGGCAATACCCTAGACAGAAAGCTGCTGGTTCTGAGTTCATCTGGGTACAACAGTATGATCTGGACCTCACATTGGCATTGGCCAAAGGCTTCTCTGTGACCAGAGAAGTGTATTTGGGTAAAGCCAAGACCTGACTGATTTAGCACCTTGCATTTTGTCTGTCTTGCATTTTGTCTGTCAAGGTTTCTTGAGTTCAGGGACTGATTTTACTCTCCAATCTGTTGTTATCCACAGTTTGTTTACTCAAAACCAGAGAGAACTTATGTTTCCCTGGTTTGAAATCCCTCTCTAGTAGGTTCCAGGGCGGTAGATTCTTGAGTCTGAAATATACACAAATGTAGAGGTTTTATAAAATCTCCCAAGCTAAAGACTTAGGACGCTTACATTTAATTTTTATAAGGCCCACGCTCTAATAAGGTAAAATAGCCAGCCTTAATATTCTCCTTTGTAACTAGAAAGACATTTCTTCCACTATAGTTTCAAATAAACCCTTTAAAACAAGGTGCTCACTCTCAACGGCTCCTAGAACAGTTTGTGAACATGGTTGTGGCAAACAGTTGGCGTGAGGAGAGTTTGGTTGGCCAGCCAGCTGGGCTTGAGAGGATGTTTTGGCGGGCCTTTTACACATTACCTGACCATTGAGCCCAATAAGAGAAGCATGGCTGACATGGGAACTAATTCAAGCTATGGTGTCAGGCATTGAGCCTTCCTGCTCTTACCCTAACACAAGCACAGAGCCTGACCCCATCACATTGTGCTCACCTTTTGCTTCTTTTGTTCACTATCCTGACAAGTGCAGGTGCCTGTTTTTCTACTCTTAAAGGTCAGCAGTTGCCACTTAAGAAGACACCGGGGAACAAGGGTTAGAAATCGGCATCTTGATAGAAGTGGCGGCTGTCCTTCTGACAACATGATTTTGTTATGAAAATATTTTGAACAGATGTCTTGGTAACTGTTGTATTGCTGTGAAGAAACACCATGACCAAGGCAACTCATAAAAGGAAGTACTTAATTGGGGCTGGCTTACACTTTCAGAGGCTTGGTCCACTATCACCATGGCAGGGCGCATAGTGGCATGCAGGCAGACAGGGTATGGGAGAAGCAGCTGAGAACTCTGCATTCACAACTGCAGGCAGCAGGGAAAGGGATTCTGAGCTTGGAAAACTCAAGGCCCACTTCCAGTGACACACTTCCTCAAACAAGGCCACACCTCCTGACCCTTTCAAACAGTGCCACTCCCTGGTGACCAAGCATTTGACTCTATGAGCCTTGGAGGCCATTCTTACTCAAACCACCAAAACAGACANAAAAGAACAAATCAAACCATTAAATACGCAACTTTTAAAACATTGCCAAATGATATTTATAAAACCGTCCTTATATATAATTTTCACCTAAGTGAAATCAAAATAGCCACAGTCTCAGTGGTTCAGATTCATATACTGTAGAAATAAACACTCCTGTGCTGGGCAGTTTTATGTCAACTTGACAGAAGCTAAAGTCATCTGAGAGGAGGAAACCTCAATTAAGAAATGCCTCCATGAGATTGTGCTGTAGGCAAACTTGTAAGGCATTTTCTTAATAGTGATTGATGGGGGGGGGTGGACAGTCCACTGTGGGTGGTGCCATCCCCAGGCTGGTGGTCCCGGGTTCAATAAGAGAGCAGGCTGGGCAAACCACAAGGAGTGAGCCAGTAAGCAGCACCCTCCATGGCCTCTGCATCAGCTCCTGCCTCCAGGTTCCTGCTCTGAGTTCCTGTCATGGCTTCTTTAGTGATGGACTACAGTGTGGAAGTGTAAGCCAAATAAACCCTTTCTCCCCAACTTGCTTTTTGGTCATGGTGTTTGAACTTAGCAACTGAAACCCCAACTAAGACAATCCCTCAGAAGTTCCTGATAAGAAGCTAGGTGTGATGACACGTCCCTGTAATTCCAGCACTTGGAAGGCTGAAGGTAGGAATATCTCTGGAAGTTCAGGGCCAGCCAGACCACAATGGTGAGTTCAAGGCCAACCTGGGCTATAGAGCAAAACCTTGTCCTAAAACATAGCAAGCAAGCAAGCAANCAACCAACCAACTAACCAACCAACCAACCAATGTTCCTGATAACATCACAGCTCTCCTAAAACCTGACTAGTTTAAAAATAATGACCTTAGTCATTATCTGGGAAAGATTATATCACGTTTCCTGTTCTTTAAGAAAGCAGTTGTGCATCTCACTCACAAGGTTTCCCTAAGTGAAGCCATTCACTCATTTCCTCTGTGACTAACACTCCTGCACCCAAGCCAAGCATCTATCAGCATTGTACAAAGGAGAAGCTCAGGATCTACATCAGGGAGAAGTATCTGGAGTATTTCCTGCTGTGTCTATGGGTGGCTACCTAGTCCACTTCTGACCAAGGATGACATCTGAGTGCTTCAGGGGATGCTGGGAGGTGAGCTTAAGCTGTGTGTTCCAAAGTGTGTGGGCAGGGCATCCCCACAGCCAAGATCCAAACTGAGTCTTTGGGTACCAGTATATCATTCACTATTCTCTGAACAGACACGTGAACCAGAGTTGGGAGCCCAGTCCCCTCATGCCATCTTTTCTAGTCAAACTGCCATTCAAAAGGGAGTTCAGCAGCTACTACAGCAACTAAGAAACCAACACCAGTCTCCAACTACGTGTTCATTGCCTATGTATGCGCATAAAGAGAAGTAACACGCTTGTTCTGCAGTCACTTCAAATGCAGCTGAGGAGATAGGAGTCAGGGCGGGAAAGCTCATCAGGCTAAGAAGTGAGACATCTGGTCTCTCACGTGACCTTTGACTGATGATCAGTTTCTGGGTCAAATCTTCAGAGAAGCAGGTGAGTGTATATATTTTTTCCCTAGTAAACAGAAGATCCATTCCTTTCCCCACACACTTTTTAGATTATTGTATTCAAGGCTCCTATAAATCACCATGAAAATGAGATAAGAGACCAAGAGACAGAATGTAAGAAATGGGGCAAGCATGTAACAGCACTGCAGAGTGTACATATCCAACCAATAAATGACAACACAGACCACGGGCCATCCATCACACCTCTCTAAAGAGCAGTCCAGCTCCATGACTGGAAAAGGGCAAGATGGCACTGCCTGCCGCAGGCAGGAGGGTGAGGAAGCNGGCTTCACAGCAGAAACACCTGAACCCTGCCTGATGGTGGCATAGCTGGGACAAAGCAAGTGGATTTCTGCACTCTGCTTAGTAGGGTCTGGGAAATGTTTCAGTTGAGCCTCTCAGCTAAACAGACAAATAAGCAAGAAAGCAGAGAATGGTAACTTGCCAGAACGAGTCAAGAAATTCTATGAGTGAATACTGGTATTATCCAAGTTCCCTAGACACTGTATGGGGCCTGCAACACTGCTAAGCCAAACCTGAGGCGTGCTTTCATATGCTACTCGTGTGTGGCACAGTATTAATCAGGCACACCTAGGTTTGACTTTCAATTCTCTTACATGTGATATGACCTTAAGCATGTTACTTTACTCTGTCGCAGCTACCACATGAAGAATAGAACTGATTCCCAAGGAGGCTGTCAGGATAAGATGAAGGAAAGAGAGCATCTATAGTTGTGCCTGCGTATAGTAAATACTCAAAAAGCCTGCCTTCCTTTCTTGCTCTTTCATCTAGCTTTGTATCCCAGGGTCAATGAATATTTATAGGGACTTTGGATTTCTTTAAATTTCAGTGTGTGTGTGTGTGTGTGTGTGTGTGTGTGTGTGTGTGGTGTAGGCATGCACATGTCAGAGGACAATGTTGTAGAATTGGCTGTCTCCTGCCACCGTGGGTTCTGGGGATCAAACTCAGGTCATGAGGCTTGGCGGCAAGTGCTTTCATCTGCTGAGCCATCTCAGCAGACCAATTTTGAATCCCTCCCCACTGCCAAATCTAATAGCAAATTCTAACAACAAAAAAATCTTAAGTTTGAAAATGAAGCCTTATGAAGTGTCAATAATGTGAGTTTTTAAGCCTAAAACTTCCAGGAGGTCTTTCTGGGGCTGCTGCTCAGCCTCGTTTGTTTTCTTAACCAGGTCAGGGAGAAGCCGGACAGGATTCAGAGAACAGCCACAGCACCTGGAGACAGCCTCCTTCCCCAGAGCTAAATCTTGCTACGAAGCAAGGCCCTGGGCAGCACTAGCTGGAATGATTAAAGGGATAACAGCAATACTTGGTAATGATGCTTGACTTTAAAGGAGGAGCTGACTGTGGGGTCTNAAAGATAGGAAGATAGATATTTAAGTATGCTAGGAATAATTTCAAAGACTGTATTGTGTTCACATTATAAACCCGGATTCAGGTTGGGAACCCTGCTATGCTCTCAAACTGCTTTCCTAAGAAATGAAGTCTCATTGTCATCTTCAGCCCAGTCTACTGGGTAGGCCAAACACAGGGAAAAGCCTGGAGGGCTGGCAGAGCAATCATTAAACTGAAAGAAAGTTACTACACTGGTTAGTGTATGTCAAACCTCTTATTTTCTTAAGAAAAAAGTTCTCCTGGAAACCCCACCCCCAACAGTAACTTAAACAGCTTTCATCTAATTGTTTTTTAAATATACACAAATATATAGTTAAATATACCTGCTTTCTAGTTATAATTGATTAAAAACTGAACACAAAGGGAAAAATCCTGGAGCTCTGTTGCCCAACACTGCAGATATTCCTAATAATATTGAATTGGTCAAGATGCTATATTTTATATTTTTTGTGTATGTGTGGCCTCATGTGTGTGTGTACACGTGTGCCTATGGAGGTCAGAGGTAGATGTTTCACATCTTCTTAGGTCACTCTCCACTTTATTTACTAAGGCAGGGTCTCTTTGCTTAACCTGATGCTCATCAATTTGCACTGGGCATTTCCTGTCTTTACCTTCTGAGCTCTGCAGTTACAGTTAGGCTGTCATGCCTTCTGGCTTTTATGTGAGTGCTGGGAATCAGATTTGTGCCCTCATAGTTGTGTGGCAAGTGTTTTACTTACTGAGCCATTTCCTAAGCCTGATTTTATATTTCATTTTATGTGCATGGTTGTTTTGCCTGCATGTATGTCTGTGTATAATGTGCATGCCTGGTACCAGGGAAGATAAAAGAAGGCATCATATTCCTTGGAACTGGAGTTACAGACAGTTGTGAAGCTACTATGTCAGTGCTGGGAATTGAACCTGGGTCTTCTGGAAGAGCAGCCAGTGCTCTTAACTGTTGTGAAATATTACTTTAACTATGTAAAATGTGTTACATTTGTTTATTTTGTGGATTATTATTTTAACTATGTAAAGGTGTGTTACATTTGTTTATGCTGCATTTGTTTAATGATGCAAAAATTTGTTGCTTTGCCTGCCTAAGGCACCTGATTGGTCTAATAAAAAGCTGAACGGCCAATAGCTAAGCAGTAGAGGGATAGGCGCGGCTGGCAAGCAGAGAATAAATAGGAAGAGAAGAGAGAACAAAAGAGAAAGAGAGGGAGATGCCCAGAGTAAGACTCACAGAATGAAAGAAAGGTAAAAAGCCCCGAGGCAAAGAATAGATGAAAAGAAACAGGTTAAATTAAGTTATAAGAGCTAGTAGGATAAGCCTAAGATAAGGTNGAGCATTCATAACTAATAAGAAGTCTCCAAGTCATGATTTGGGGGTTGGCCGTCCAAGAAAGCCCGCTACACTTAACCACTGAGCCATTTCTCCAGTTACCCCAATTTTACAATTTTTAAAAGCCACAACTTAAAAATCTGTAAGAAGAAAAATCGTATTTGTAGGTTTAGTAAAAACAAAATTACCAGGTAAATTCAAATAAGGAAACATCAGTTCTAGGTGAAAGTTACTGCTGAAACTAAATGTCCAATGTTGGGTTAGTTGTACTTTATACATGTAATTATAAAAGCATAATAGGATGGTGTTATGCATTTTATGTTTCAATGGTTGATTTGAGTCATTATGTGATTCAATCATTATTGTCTGTTCTTTTGAGACAGGATTTCTCTGTGTAGCTCTGGCTGTCCTGGAACTCACTCTGTAGCCCATGCTGACCTCGAACTCAGAGATCCACCTTGCCTCTGCCTCCTGAGTCCTGGAATTAAAGGTGTGCGCCACCACTGCCTGGCTCCGTAGTCATGAGTCTTAACCATTTCCCCTCCTATCAGCTTGCTCAATTGAAGTCACCAGTTAATTGTTTTTGTTTGCTTGAGTTTTTTTTTTTTTGTAATTTTTAACTCTTATTTTATGTTTAATTATGTGTATATGTGTGTAATGGCATGTGCACATAATTATAGGTGCCCACAGAGGCCAGAAGCATTGGCTCTCCCCTGGGACTGGAGTTATAAATGGTTGTGAACCACCTAATGTGGATGCTGGGAACCAAATTCATGTCCTCTGAAAGAGCTATATGCACTTTTAAGAACTGAACCATCCAGCCAGACCCCAGTTCCTTATTGTGATTGGCCCAGCTGATGTTATATTTTTGGTTGAGAGCCTGGCCTTTAACAGCTGAGCCATCTCTCCAGCCCAAGTGATTTAAGAAGGATACAACACTGATACTTTAAGAAAAAGCTTCTAATAAAAAGTTCTTGATAGGGCTGGAGAGATGGCCCATCAGTTAAGAGCACCTGTTGCTCTTGCAGAGGACCCATCCATAGCTCTAGTTCCAGGGAATCCAATGCTCTCTTCTGACTTCTGAAGGCACCAGGAATGTATGTGGTGCACAGACATACAAAAGCAAAACACTCATAAATATAAAATAAATCTAAAAGAAAGTTCATCATGGAGAATATTTGCAGGTTTTAATTTAACAAAGCCAGACTAACACATATGCTCACACCCTGAATAAAGTGACAGCTTTGCTTGGCTTCTTCTGAGTTTAGCCTAAGCTACTATGAGACCCGAATGGCTTTATGTCCTCAGCATGTTTTTCTACTTGAATTACTGTGAAATTTCATTTGTGTTGGGCGCCATGATTCATGTGGCCTTCCCTCTGCATTAATGCATTGTTTGTGTATTAAATTGGCCTTGTTCTTTTCTCACTAGTCTGTGATAATTAAAGTAGGAGCATGATTATTTTTATGTTGGAAGGTCAAAATCAATTTATTAAATAAATTTAGATATTAAACCCCCACACAAAGAAGTTAAAGGGGGTGGGGAGCTGGTGTGATTTTTTTTTTTTTAATGCTAGTAATCCCAGCACCCAGAGGCTGAAGTAAAAGGATGTTGCAAATTAGAGGACATCCTGGGCTACATAGTGAGTTTCAGGCCAGCCAGAGCCAGACAGCAAGACACTGTCTCAATAAAACAAAGAGATTAAACTCAATTGTATCTCATCACTGAAAAGTTTTATCTTTAAAACTGATAAGAAAATTCTATATGATTCTCATTAATCAACACATAAGGTAATTTTGGTTATTTTTATGCTAAAATACACCAACAAAATGCTACCAACACATTAAAAGTTAAATATTGTCACATAAGTGATCCTATTGTGTCACCTCAATTTTAACATGAAATGATGACTCTAAAGTATGTGGTGATACAATGAACATCTCAGGTAAATCACATATGTGTATATTTTATTACCCAAGTTATTTTTCATTGTTGAAATGAAAGCAAACCATTGTTACCAAAAGACCATCAACAATATATCCAATGGAAACTTTTTCATTTGAGGGAAACCTAGTAGGACTTACATAAACGATGTAAATCTTAGCACCAGAAGAGAGGGGGAAGGAAGGGAGGGGGCTCACATGGGAGGGCTTCTGCAGGGTGTTGGACCAAAGAAGGATGAAAAAGGCATCCCTACTAGCGTCAGTCTGGCACAGAATGTCAAACCCAAAGAGGACTGAGAGGATGGTGTGGTGCAGGGGACCAGGACCCCAGTTGGGCTGAAGATACAGGTGCAGTCTGGAACATGGTTTTAGATCCCACATAAAGTACAGGATTTTTTATTTTTTTTCAAAAAAGTAACCTAGTGGGCGGGAGGGAGGAGAGGGGGATCTGTGGTTGGTATGTAAAATGAATAGAAAATCTTTTAATTAAAAAAAAAGTTTGATCAAAAAAAAAAAAAAAGTAACCTAGTGAGTGAGTCAAGGCAAGCTGGAGAGGGCATCCCCAAAGAGAGGTGAATTGATGTAAGGTACTAGAGCCTGGGTGGGGCAAGGGAAGTGTCTGTCCAGGAAAATTCTCCATCACAGGTTGTTAAAGTCAAATTAGACATGCTGTATAGCACAGCACACAGTAAGAAGAACACGTACCACCTCCCTAACACTCCTAATAACTCTAGTATACCAGACAAACAGCGTGAAGGACATTCTAATACACATACTGGCTCACATTCTTCAAAAGTGTTTAGGATTTGAAAGTCAAGTAAAGACTCAGGAACTATTCCAGAGTAAAAAAGAGATTAAGAAGATAGGACACATAATTTAAATATGTAGTTTTGGGCTGGAACCCCTTTCTGTAAATTAGAATCTGTTGTTAAGAAATAGAGAGGGCTTGAGAAGTAGCTCAGTGACTAAGAACATTTGCTGCTCTTTCAAAGGACCTGTGTTTGGTTCTCGGCATCTGAATCACACCCAGTGATTCACAGTTGCTTGTACCTCCGGTTTCAGGGGATCTGACATACCTTCTTGACTCCACAGATACCTGTACACATGTGGCAGACACACACACACGCAAAATATTTAAAAGAGAGAGAGAGAGAGAGCCAGGCAGCAGTGGTGCATGCCTTTAATCCCAGCACTCGGGAGGCAGAGGCAGGTGGAATTCTGTGAGTTTGAGGCCAGCCTGGAACAGTGAGTTCCAGGACAGCCAAGGTAGTTACACAGAGAAACCGTGTCTCAAAATAAACCAAAGAGAGAGAGAGAGAAAGGTAGAGAAATCTGACTGGTGTCTAGGNATTAGTCCCCAGTGCATCCATGTTATTTTCCTATTTTCCTGTTTGAACTTGAGTTATGTAGGGAAATGTCTTGTTGGAAATCTTTCACAAAGATATTTGTAAATGATGGGGAAATCAAGTTGGCACTTCTTTCAAGTTGTTCAGAGGCAAAGAAGGGTTTTGTATTTTTCTGAGAAATTGAAACTGTCTCAACATTTACATATTAAAGAAGAAAGTCCAACAAAAAGGGGCACAANTAAGAGAAAGGTATTTGTTTATATTATGCAGTCATTAAAAATGTNTAGGAAAGGCAGGAGGATAGCAGTGAGTTTGAGGCCAACCTGGGTTACACAGTGAGACCTTGTCCCACTATGTATAAAATAAATAAAGATTTGGGGAAACACTGGAGACACAATGTTTAAAAAAGGATAAAATAATGTATAAAGTATGATAACCATTTAGAAATACATAAAGCAGTATGCATTTCCATATACCTATTTTGTGTCAGGTATTAGACTGTGTAAGAAATTTGTGTTACCTCGTTTACACTTCAAACCAACCTTACAAAGTAGGTATTCCTACTCTCACTGTACTGATGAGGAATCTGAAGCATGGAGAGGCTAATAACTGGTTACACAACCTGTTTGTGCTCAGAGAAAAGACTGGGGAAGATGCCCAAACACTAACAGCAGCCTCACACAATGGGCCTATGAAGGACTCTTGGATTCGCCTTTTGATTTTTCAAGGTTTGCCCAAACATTCACAATAGGATATTGGTTTATAATTAGGGGAAAAAAGCTATTTTTTAAAAATAAATAATTTCTTGTAAAAAATACATAAAATATGCCCGTTGTTCAAAATCATACTAAATAACAAACTACTAGTAGTGCTATTGTCTCTTAGTGGTGATATTATTGTTGATTTTCACTTAAACATTCTTGCTTCTTTATAACCTAAGTCTGTATGATTAATTCTTTCCTTCAGTCAACAGTGAGCATCTGCTATAATATACTTCAATAAGGAAAATATTGAAAAGACTTGGACCTTGTTTTCATACAGAAATCTACATGGGCCCATCCCTTTACAAGAAGGGTCTACCCTGTGTCTTGTGACCTAATTTTGGACAGCTGCCTCCTTGTTCATCACTCCAGCCACCCGGACTTCCTCACCTGTCCTCAAATATGGCAGCCTGGCTTTGCTCTTACAGTTTCCTTTGCAGGAAGTTGTCCTCTGGCCCCAACCTGAGTATGCTCCTCAGATGTCACTTTAGGAAGACTTTTGGACTTTCTATGCCAAATAGAAACAGCCTCCTCAGACACCATCTCCTGTCACTTGCTTTTCTTCCCTGCAGTTCTGCTGCCAAGAGTGTCTCACTTTCCTGAGCATGTGGTATGACTACACTTTCTGGCCCTTTGTGACCTTGGCTTGTTTTGGCCCAGGAAATAAGAGAAGTGCCCTGTGTCACATTATAAGCTTTGAGAATCAGTGTACAACTCACCATTTGATCTTCTGCCTAAGACTAGCCTTACTCCATGGTGGTTCTCTGGATAGTCTGGGTGCCGGAGGGAAGTGACCCAGAGGAGNGCCCCTCCTTCTGACCTTCAGTGAACACACTGTGATGAGGAATAAACTTTGTTGTTTCAAGCCTCTGAGATGCTTATACACCTCTGAGGTGTTTATTGCTGCAAAACAATGTAATCTATCCTGACTGACAGACTACCTGATATATTTATCTGTTTCCTGTCTCCCATCTCTAAATTATTATCTGTATAAATATAGGACTCTATTCCCTGCTGCATTGCCAGTGACTGGAATACTGGGACACAGGTTACATTTTAGTATTTGTTCGTTGACTGCATGAATCATGAATTGATCACGCCGTGTGAAGCAGGAGATTTAACAATGGCAGGTAAATCTAACTCTGGATAGAATGATTTGACAGAAATATCCAATTCAAGCTGATGTGAATATGAACATACTGGATTCTGATTCAAGATCCCAAACAGTGTTTAAAAGCACAACTCACCTACGAGTGAAGCACATAAAGTAGCCAAAGCTGGAAGACAAATGGAGNCCTGGCATGTCGCAGAGGGGCTCAGTGACAATCATAAATAAAAAGGATTAGCAGTGTTTGTGTCAAGGCTGAATGCTGATGTGTTTTCCTTTCCCTGTGTGGACATTAGCATTTGAAATGAACTGGGCTTCAGAGAGCGAGGATTTTATCTGCTGTTATCATAAACTGGTGTGTGAGCCCCTCTAAGGACTTTTGCAAAAGCTGTGTGAGCTTTTGTGAGCTGCTTCTTTTCACTGCTTCCTCCTCGTATGCCTGAATTTGGACGGGGACAATGCATTTCCTGTATCATGTGGCACAGCACAAGGAAACTCCTTGTGTCCCTACAGAGGAAGAGTACATCTGTAAGTAGTTTTTAAGACTGTACTGAGGGGGCTTGTTAGGGTGACTTACTTTCCCAGTTGGATTTGGGTGATGAAGTGTACCACGTGACAGCTGTGCATAATCAACTGCTTCAGCTGCTGCCAGTGGGAAGCACGGCCTATAAAGTGAGGACTCTCCTCGAATCACTGTGAGCGTGACCAGTAAGTGAGAAGCCAGCCTCGTTCTGAGTTGTCATTTCTCACTGCCACAATGTGCCAGTGTTACTAGGCTTCTGCATTTACTGATTTTCCCCAAAGCAACTGCCTTTCCAGTTTGTTCCTAATTCAAACTGGGACAGACAGTTATTTCTGCACACAGTAGTAAGATGGGCCAGTAATCATCCATTAAATGCACTTGCAAGGAGTCTTTTGATGTTTTGTCATAAAAAAGGAAATATATTACATCCAAGAATGGGAATGCTGGGATTTGGGTTTTGCCTTTTCCAAATTATTTCTTTTCCTCCTTCCTTAATTTCTTTTCTTTATCTGTTCCATTAATTTCCCCTTTTACACTCATTAGTAATTCCCTAATGAATACGACAAGGACAAGGCATATCATTTCTTCCCATTTTTCTGTGGGTTGTAGACAACAGTGATTTCAAACCCCAAGCCACCAGCTGACAAACTTATTCCTGGAGTGGCCTGCCTTGAAGTTAACTCTGGATGCTTCTNGGGTACTGAAGAAATGACCTCAGGTTGATTATGTTCACGTCTGCCATGAAGCATGCACGTGTGCTCAGCACTGCTCTAGGCGCTGTTGGGGAGGCTGAAGAAGCACAGCACGTAACCTTTGATGACATTACAGCCACATAGGTAATAGGCCTTGAGGTGGGTCTCAGAGAGGACTGTCAGGAAAAAATTGGGTAGGAAGTAGGAACTGAGTTGGACGGTAAGGCACAGGTCTGTTTTATGTGTCAAAAGAGCAAAAATACTCTATTATAGAGATCAGGAGAGCATGACATTTTGACTGAATTCTGCTCTTTGTGGCAATGAACTTCATAGCCTCAGTCTTTTCAACATGTCAGCTACATAACATAAGTCATCTGAGGCAGGTTTTAAAATACTCATCAGATGTTTGTAATTGGCAATTAATCACAGTATAAAGTACCAAGACAGCACAGCTGTAAGCTCTATGTTGGCTATGAAGACAAGAGAATTATTTGTCCAGTACACCAACGAGTGTCATGATAAGTGCTGAAGAACTGAAGGAAAACGGAAAAATGGAATCTGAGCAATGAGAGCATAGTCTTCAAATAGCAGCAAACCACTTCTGAGGCCTCCTTTGGACACTTTAAAATATGTCAATTTCACATTGATGAGTTTAGAGAATTCTTTACGGACAGGAAGCTGGCACTCTACAGAAAGCCCTTGGCTCCTTAGCAACCTCCTCCTGAGAGGCTGACAACTCAGGCTCTTTTCTGCGGTGGAATGGCAAGACCTGACAGCAACTGTTGAGTTCACAAAGAGGGATATGACTTGTTGTTAGGGCCAACAGGGGTAGAGGTGAGGGAGTTTAAGGCCAAGGGTTGATTTCTGATCTTTTCAGAAAAGTGTGACACAATCTAATTTATGCCTAATTGGAACCGGCCACAAGACACACCATAATAACCTCTTCCCCTCAAAATACCATTTTAGATTTGATGTAGTTTCAATACCAAAACAACTCTCACCTAAAGCCTAGTACCAAAACAAGTATCTCCCAATTTTACTTCACATATCCCAGTAATACCATTTCTGGGGACATGAGTCTGGCCTTATTAATCCCTTTGGTGGTGAGTGGTTGGAAGAAACAATATTGAACAGCATTTATGAAAAAAACCCACAAAACCTTTTTGACCATTTTCCCTATTGCAAGTTCTATAAATACTTGAATGTGGGAACACAGACACATGGTTTGCACGTGTGCATAAATATGCATTCCTGTACTTCACTTATTTACTGCAAAGTGTTGTGCCAGAACACTTTTTTTGTTGTTGTTGAAGTCCTGGTTGTGATCCTTCAGCAATAAGGACCTAACAGGTATGTTTGCTGGCAGCCAGAAACCTAAAATGAGACTAGTTTACTGATTCCTCTATGAGAGACTGTTCCCTCAATGTTTTCATCCCCACAATTTGCTATCCCACTTGCTACAGGGCTGAAGTCCACAGGCTCTGCCCAAAGAAGGAATTCTTGAGGGACTTTCTCAGGAAAATCAGCATGAAAAAGCAACTGGCCCCAGAAGCCAAGAACTCTGGCTGGCTACTACGGTGGAATGTTAAAGCCACGGCAGAGTGAAAGGAATCTGTGTTCCTTGTTTTAAAATGTCTATTGTTTGCATCTTAGCACTAATGAAATAGAAAATGTGAATTAGTGATTTTACTTTTAGGGCCTTTAATAAAGGAGGTATTTTTTGTTGTTATTCCCTAAAAGATAGCTTGAAAAAAATTGATGCTGAAGTTTGGGTGCCTCTGAAAATGACTTGGAATAATGATGTTTGCTAAACTGGGAAGCCCTGATACTATATGAATCAACTTTCATTATTCTTTAATGATACTATATGAATCAACTTTCATTATTCTTTAATGAATCTTTGCAATTATTCATCCCAAAATTTTGCAAGCCTGACTTGCTCACCTTGCTGTAGAATGCTTTAAAGGACGTTTCATCTAATAACAGAGAAAATGATGAATTATAAATAGCAAATCACACAGTGGTGATTTAGATGGCACTAAGGTATGAGTGTAAGCAATAAGATAAAATTCCCCAACCAACTACTACATTAATAGCAAACAGCAAATAGCTGTCTACATAACTAAAAAGAGATGCATCAACATGCTTTTTTGTTTGTTTCTGTTTTTCAAGACAGGGTTTCTCTGGGTAACCTTGGCTGTCCTGGAACTCACTCTGTAGCCCAGGCTGGCCTTGAACTCATAGAGATCCACCTGCCTTTGCCTCCCAAGTGTTGGGATTAAAGGCATGTGCTACCACTGGCCAGCTCACCAACATGCTTATTAACATGCAAAATTCAGTGGTTTTTTTAAACTTTGAAATTATAAAGCAAAATACTGAGAATTTTTTTTTAAATCAGTTTAAGAAGTTCAATATTCATGAAAGAGAATGAAGTAATTTTATTTTAAATGTGATCTGGTAATACCAATACCTAAAAAACAAGAAAAACAACTACAACTATAATAATACTTGCTCTCAATCTCTTAAGCATTTGGTAGAGTCATAACAAAGATGGTCACATTTACCGGGTCTGAGTCTGATTTTGTCCTTCCCAGCTGTGTAACCTTGGACAAGTTATTTAACCTTTGGTCCTCTGTTTCCTGATGGAGATATTGTTCTGTATGCTGTGAATATGTGTTGCTCTGATTGATTGTAAATAAAATGCTGATTGGCCAGTAGCCAGGCAGGAAGTATAGGCAGGATAAAGAAACAAGGAGAATTCTGGGAAGAGGAAGGCTGAGTCAGGAGACGCCAGCCGCCGCGGAAGGAGCAACATGCCTGCAGACTGGTAAAGCCACAGAATATGTGGCAAAACATAGATTAATAGAAATGGGCTGAATTTAAGTATAAGAGCTAGTCGGTAATATGCCTGAGCTAATGGCCAAGCAGTTGTGATTAATATAAGCTTTTGAGTTATTAATTTATAAGTGGCTGTGGGACCGCGTGGGGCCTGGTGGGACCCAGACAAAACTTTCGTCTACAGTTTCCNTTAACTGTAAAACAGGGAATACAGTCTTTCCTACCTTAAAAAGTTATTGTGAGGACCACAAATATAACACTTGAGGGCTGGGAGTATAGCTCAGTGGTGGAACATGAAGCCCTTAGTTCAATTTCCAGCATTAAAAAACAAATGAACAAACAAAACATTNGAACTGAAACTAGCAGAGTAAACAGAATAAAGTAGTCAGTGAAAATATGTTCTAGAGTGTCTTAATGTTTTTTTCTATCAAAAACTCTCTGGTCATTTTTCTTCTCATTCCAGTCTTTGATATGTTCATACAGTACTCTATTTTGGCCTTTGCTTTCTCTCTGACCTGATTTCTGGCCACTTTCCATTTCTCCATCAGCCCTGGCACCCTGACCTCCTACCTGGCTGCTCTGTAGAAACAATAGGCACCTCTCACCTCAGGACTTGTAAAGTAAGGTCCACCCTACATTTCTCATACACATTTTCTGGCATTCAGGTCTTACCATGGAAATACCTTGTCAATAAAAATGTCCATGGACATCTCATATAACATATAAGGATCTCATTTTACTGATATTTTCATCCCCTTTCCTGTCNATACTTGCTTTAGTTTAACTACTTACTATTATGGTATTTATTTTACT
Source organism: Neotoma lepida (assembly GCA_001675575.1). Classification (NCBI taxonomy): domain Eukaryota; kingdom Metazoa; phylum Chordata; class Mammalia; order Rodentia; family Cricetidae; genus Neotoma; species Neotoma lepida. Next base: position 233,061 of record LZPO01034972.1, read on the forward strand.
AATTTACTGACTTACCTTGGTTATTTTCTTCAATCTACTACTCCAAAAAGATAAGGATTTTTGTTCTAATCATTATGGTATTGTTGGAGCCCATTTTCAGGTTTCCTAGTGGCTTTACCCAGCAGGTCTGCATAGAGAGGATGATTGGACCACGGGCCTGAGTGCAGGGGTCTGAGATGGTCTGCACTTGGCTGTGCTGGGGGGAGGTCTTTTGCTCCACCCTTGGCTTTCCTTTAAATACCCTAGGGCAGAGACAGTCAAGGCCTGTTGGATTAGGATTCAGGCCCTCTCGAGGCTATCCTGTATTTTCTATCTGTTTCTCTTCCTCTATCCTTGTAACGAATATTTTCTGCTGCTCCTATTCAAAAGTACTCTGGGGAAATGTGGGGGTGAGGAATGGCCCCCCACATGGTAACCCACTGTGTTTATTAGAACTATGTTTACCATTACAGCAACTATCAAATATTTAGTGGCTAACTGGATGGTTAGATTTTACTTAATTTCTAAATTAAAACCTTATGCCCTAAATGCATATTTCCTAATTCCAAAGTTTAGCAAAACTGATTTATTTTTTTGCCACAAAGACTTCTCTTGGTAGCCGTCAGAAATGATGACTATTAAAATAGCTATAGCAAGAACCATTACTGTTTTTGTTCTTATGTAGTGCTGAGGCTCAAACTCAGGGCCTTGCATATGCCAAGCAAATTCTCTACTGCTGAGCTACACTCTCAGCTCACATTCATATTTAAAAGCCTGAAGGTTATACATTCAAACTGAAGAGACAACACTGGCCATAGTATAACTAACTGCTCCTTTCAACCTTCAGCACGTCACCTGGAGGGAGTAATGATGCTTGCTGGGCTCCTTGGTTCCCCCATCAGCCACACGTTCTGCTTTTCCTTTCTACCTGGTAGGTAGGAAAGTGTCCTAGATAAATATGACACACACTTTCCAGAATCTGAATACATTCAAGGGCAGGGTAGAAGTAAATACTGTTACTTTAATACCCTTTACCCTTCCAGGATTTTAAGGAGTCCTAACATGGGCATGTTTACACAGAGGTGTCTACTGTGTTCTGGGCATTATATGAGCAGCCTTATACAGTCCATCTAACTTATTCTTTATAGTGATCCTGCAGGGTGCCATTATTATCCCTAATCTTTACATGAGGAACAGAAGGGAAACCAAGGCTCTGGGAGGATGTTTTCTGCTCAAGGCCACCTGACTAATAAATACTAGAGTAAGTCATAGGGTATTTATCACGGTCATGACAACATTTCTCTTTTCTCTTTGCCANTGTGAGCAATTTCCCAAATATTTAAACAACCTGTGTGTCTTGAGCAAATGACTTCTGGATTTCTGCAACCACCAACCTGGCTCACAGCCATTGGAGTCTCAGCAGCCTCTCTACCTCAAATAGTGAGAGGTCTGGGATGTCAGATATGGGCTGACATCAGAGTAAGCCCCTGTCACATAACATGAAGATAGGATTTCTTCCTCCGTAATGAGCACAAGTCTTCAAATTTCACTTGTTTTTCAGTATTGGATATCAAACCCAGGGCTTTGCACAGGCTAGGCAAGTACTCTCTTTGGACTACACCTCCAGCCTTTCTTTTTTGAGACAAGGTCTTGCTACTATACATCTGCAGTTAGCCTTGAACTTGCTATGTAGCCCAGGTGTGCATGGATGTCAACATCCTCCTACCGCTGCTTCCCAAGTGCTAGGATTAGAGGTGTGCACTACCATATCTGGTTTATTTTACCATCATTTATTTATTCATTTCATTATTTGATTGTGTGTGTGTGTGTGTGTGTGTGTGTGTGTGTATGTGTGACTTCTTTGATGGCACTTACACTGCTCTGATTTTATTAAAATGCATTTATTTTACGTTACACCCCTTTGGACCCTCAACTCACCTCCTACCTGATTTGGCCAACAGTGACATAGGCCCTGCATCTAACCACTACACAGTATTTTGTTGTGGAATATTAGTTACATTCATTTATGCTGTGTAATATTTGTTTAATGATGCAAAGATGTGTTGCATTCTTTTATGTTGCACTTGTTTAACTCTGTAAAGCTGTGTTACTTTGCTGGTCTAAAATACTTGGTTGGTCTAATAAAGAGCTGAANGGCCAATAGCTAGGCAGGAGAGAGGGAAAGGTGGGATTGCCAGGCAGAGAGAATAAATAGAAGAAGAGAAGAAAGAAGGAAGGGCAAAAAGGAGAAGAGAGATGACGCCAGGGGCCAGCCACCCAACCACACAACCAGCCACAGAGTAAGAAGGAAAGAAAGAAATAGAGAATAGCGAAAGATGAAAGCCCAGAGGCAAAAGGTAGACAGGTTAATTTAAGAAAAGCTGGCTAGGGGCTGGAGAGATGGCTCAGAGGTTAAGAGCACTGACTGCTCTTCCAGAGGTCCTGAGTTCAATTCCCAGCAACCACATGGTGGCTCACAACCATCTGTAATGAGATCTGGTGCCCTCTTCTGTATACATAATAAATAAATAAATCTTAAAAAAAAAAAAAAGAAAAGCTGGCTAGAAATAAGCCAAGCTAAGCCCAGGCATTCATAAGTAAAAATAAGTCTCCGTGTATTTATTTGGGAGCTGGGTGAGGGCCCTTAAAGATCAAAGAGTGAAGAAAAAAAAAAGAGAGAAAACAAACAAACAAAACCATACAAAATAACTAGTGTTTGCGCAGAAAGAAATCATCCTTTCCAACTTCTAAGGTTATAGATGGGGAGACTGAACCAGAGAGGATAGGACTTATCCACAGAACCCTGATTTTTATTTCTTTGTTAATCTTATTCCATACTGCCTCCCTGTCTTGGAACAGAGATATATGCATTGAATTTGCCTTAAGATGGAAAAGAGGCATTTGGTAAAGTTGTGTAGATAACATAAGGAAATGATAGAAATATTTCAGTAAACAATAGCAATCTATTTAATGAGGTTAGATAACAGCAGAAATGGGGAATGGGGAAGTCAATACAAAGCAATGATAATGGACTCAATAGGACTCATAATTGATGTGAAAGATGAGTTTGATTCAGGTAGTGATAAAGAAAAAGTGGCTAAAAATAAGAGGCAAATATGGAATAGTTGTTAAGGAACAATTGCTTTCAAATCCTGGATCCCACTTGCTTATGACCTTCATTCATTCAGTAAACATTTGTGGAACATCAGCATGGTGGGGGACTGTTCTAAACACCTTGGATATATTAGAGAATAAAACAAAGACCCCTGTTTCTCTGGTAGATACTGTCCAGCCATACTTTAACCTCTGTTTCTCCATACATAAAATGGGTAACAAGATCCATTCAAACAGCTGCTGTGACGACTAAATGGTCAACAAGCCCAAGTCATTACGCCCACATTTTGAGTCTGGGTCAGCAGGATGAAAGTGATGCTACTAGGAACAAGGAAGTCNGCACTAGAATACAGAGCTGGAACAAGATCCAATGTGAGTGTATCACATTATCAGCCTGTTANCACCCCANGTTTCTAACAGATGTAATCCAACCTTCAAGTGACTGCACAAAGTGCAGCTCAATATGAAAGTGGGAAGAGATTANTGAAGAGAGCAGAACTCTGGCAACACAGAGGTCATCTGAATGGAGAAGGAGAAGAACAGATGGGAAGTGACTCAAACAGGTGCAAGAGAAACCACAATGCCAAAAGGTACATGTCTATCTATTGAGGTTCTCAAAGCATGGGCCCTAAACCAGCACCATGAAGATACCAAAGAAATTGAGGAAGTAGGGAGGGAGGGAGTATGAAATTCTCAGGCTCCAAACAAAACTCACTCACAGAATCTCCAAGAGTGGGAACAATCTTTATCCAGGTCCTTTTTTAACTAACATTAGCAAACTACTGAGACATACTATTGAACTAAGAAATATCTTCCTGCNAGAAGCCTCCAGCCTTTGTTGACTTTGTCCCAGTATCTCCCACAAGGGAGGTAGGCACACTTTATATACATTTTTCAGCTTGTTCTCTTATTGGTGATAGACCCCAAAAACAGGGTACTACCTTCTCGGGAAGAGGGGCCCCAAAATCCCAGACTCCAGTCCAGTTGATGCAATCTGCAAGAGGCTTTATTTCAAGGCAAAAAGACAAACGGTTGTACAATGGGGCTTCCTTGACTCTCCCGAGCAAGAGAAGCCCGGAACTGAAATCA